>JANHAO010016839.1:0-14202 GCA_026873985.1 Saraca asoca
GATTCGGCTGATAATGGGAATGAGCATCAGGTGTGCCGATGCTGGGGCTTTGGAGGCTTAGTGCTTCATGCACTAAGTGTGCCCGAGCTTATTTGGATGAGAGCTCTGGAGGCTTAGTGCTTTACACACCAGGTGTGCCCGAGCTATTTGAATGAGAGCTCTGAAGGCTTAGTGCTTTACGCACCAGGTGTGCCCGAGCTATTTGAATGAGAGCTCTGGAGGCTTAGTGCTTTATACACCAGGTGTGCCCGAGTTTATTCAGATGAAAGTTCTGGAGGCTTAGTTCTTTACGCACTAGGTGTGCCCGAGCTTATTCGGATGAGAGCTCTGGAGGCTTAGTGCTTCATGCACCAGGTGTGCCCGAGTTTATTCGGATGAAAGCTCTGGAGGCTTAGTTCTTTACGCACCAGGTGTACCCAAGCTTATTCGGATGAGAGCTCTAGAGGCTTAGTACTTTACGAGGTGTGCCCGAGCTTATTCGGATGAGAGCTCTCTTCTGATATGACATTCTGCTGAAAAAAAAATCGCTTTGGCTCATAATTTCAAATCTTTGCTTGGTTTGGCATTGAGTTCGCAGAGACTGCAGACACGAGCCTAAGAATTTTTAGAACGCCCTTCGTCTTGTGATGTTTTGCGACTGTTTCTTAAACCTTATTGCTGACTTTGGGACATGGGGAGGCGCATGATGCCGAAGTGTCTTCGGCTGCCACAGACTCTACTGTGAAAAGCTGCATCTCAAAATGATAATGTATAAAAGGTTATATGCACGAACCCATTGAGTTTGGTCACTGCCTGACTCAAGTGTGAGTCGTTGCTGGCAACTTGCTTATGCGAGCTCAACACTACGTGTTATTGATGGCTCAGATCGAATCCTATTTTATTTCATGGTTGCTGTGAGCTCATGGTCCACCTGAGCTGTTGTTACAAGGATCGAGATGCCGCTCGGCTAAGTCTTCATGTGGACCGCTATATGACCACGAGCTTAATGTTAAGATGAGCTGTGGCTAGGTATGGGCTCGTCAAGGACTATTGGACAAAATTTTTTGCCATTTGCCGACAACCCAAAGACGGGCAGACGATATTTTATTGAGGGTGCAACATGGCTGGCGTGGTGACAAGTTCGTGAGGGTTATTCGAAACTTACTGCGTGGTAGATCACCAGAAGTAGCCCCTTCGTGCAACGTGAGACCATCGTCAGCCAAACTCTGCATGGTGGTGTAAACTCAAGCCGGGTCTTACTGCAAACTTTGAAGGTTTGGCTAGCGAAATTTGTAGGTAGCACGGTGAGAGATGCTACTGGTATTGTCGATGGTCGTCGTGTGCTTGCCATAAACTCGGAGTATTATAGGCTGCCGCTATTATTTTGGGAGATGGTGATAGCAAAAGATTCATGCAACTCTCCTATCCTGCCAACACATGTTATATAGCAACAATTGGTAATGTGAAAACCCAAGGCGATTAATTCCTGCCAAGGTATGTTTACGATTCCTCGCAGACGTTTAGGTCATTTCTCTATCCATGGCGTTATGTCAAATGTGCCTTAGTTAAGTGGACTTCAGCTTAGACCTATTGCATGGCTTTGCACAAGGTCGTCGTTAAACTGGAGTACTACATGGCTAATGTGAGAGCCTTGGATCGAATGGTCACACGGTCATGCACGATCCCATTTTTGAACTAGGTTTCTAACGAATTGGGACGCTCAAGGGAGCTGGACGAGCTTGATGCTGCCTTCAGATCATAACTGCCTTCTCGAATGCTATCTAGCCATTATTGGTCACCGTGTGTGAGCCCGGGTCAGGGCCTACTGTATATTACCGTGAGCTTGTTATTTAACCCGATCTCCACGTTGTTGTGGTACAAGCTTTGTAAACTACCCTTGATGAGTTGTTCAGGCTTTTTAGTTTGAAGAAGGTGGCTACTAGTCGAGATGGGGTGTGTGGGTTCAGCTTACAGTAGTTGTTGCACTTTGCCATGTGAGGTGGCTTTTCAGGACACAAACTTGGCCTTATGTAATAACAGCGAACTGCACGTGTTCGCCTAATGTCTTCAAATAGAGCTTCAAGCCTTTGGTTTCAAAATGGTCTGCTCGTCTTTATCAGTCACAGAGCTTAGATCCGTGCATGGCCCTTGGGGCAAGGCCAAACTTCATCCCTTTCCATGTCGGGGACGTCATCCATAGTGCTCTCAGAAATGCCAACATAGTGATGGCCATTGATCAGCTCCAATCACGGAAGCTTCTCCCAAGTGCGAATGTATTCGGGACAAAGCCCTTCTGTCAACCATTACCCAACCGCCAAGGGAATGGCCATCCTCTTGGGCTATTATCAGCTATTGCAATGATCGTCGCGTGAACCATTCAAGCGGCATTCCTAGTGGTTGATGGGTTGCCCTCGTGAGTTACAATGTTGGCTCATACGTTTTGAAGCCAATGGGTTGCAACAAGGATCTTGACCATAATCACTCAACCAGCCACAAGTTGAAACCGTCCGGTGAAGGCTGGACCCGTAAGTTGCTCGGCTCAAACAAGCTGCCACCTGCGAGCTTAGAGGTGTTGGGTGGCTGCGAACTTAATATCGACGCGAGCTGTAACTAGAAAGTGAGCTCATCACCATGCGGATTGCTGTATTGTGAGGATCGAGTTCGTGTTGGGAGCTCATTGTCACACTAATTGCCGCGTAGTACAGCCAGAGTACATGCCTATTTTCAAAGCATCCTAATACATGATAACGCTGAGCACAGCTGGAGTTCATTAAACCCGGGTGTTGCAGACCGTTTTGTGAGCTCATCGATCGGGTTTCTGTTTGTCCTTTTAGGTGAGCTCTGATGCTGGTGCATACCGAATCCAGCCTTATCTTATGGCTATGTGAGTCATTTTTCAAGTCTAGGTGTTGCATAGTCGTTGCATGGTTGGAGTGGGCTCATTATCTTGCCCTGCTGTAAGGCTACTATGCAGGCACAAAACCGAACCCATGTTGCATGGGCTCGCAATGAGAGCTCCCTAGTTGTGGCAGTGCCATTGAATGAGACCAAAGAAAAAGTCATTCTACTGCCTGGATTTTCTGTTGTAGCGCTAACGTGGTTTCCTTTAGTCCCGCCTATTTACGGACATATTGTTCCAAATGGTACTGCCGCCGCCGCTATTATTTTGAAGATGACCATAGCAGCAGATTTACGTGACTCTCAAGAATTACTGATACAGGATGTATGGCCAAAGCTGATAATATGATAACCTGAGGTAATTGGCTCCTGTCAAGGCATGCACATGACCCCTGGAAGTATGGTTTCTATATGAGCTTTTTGATTCGTTTCGTATGGCCAAGCAAGCCTATCATTTGCCTTGTGGTGTGACTTCTTTGACCACATGTCTAGAAGTAGACTAGCGCCGAGAGGAAGCTTTCATAGACCTGAGACCTTAATGGGCTATTTTTGCAACAACTCGTCTTTCTAGCTTGCGACTGTTCGGAGCGCACTTCAGCTCACAGGAGTGACTTGAAGGCCTGGTCAATGAAATGCATCTCGACTTATTGGGATGACTGAAACTAGTGGATCCCGAAGTGCTGACAGAACGGGAGGTGCTACGGGTGGTTGGCTAACACCGAACCTAACCCTATCATATGGCTGCACGAGCTAGTCATTCTAATGGCCCTATGGCTGTGAGCTCGTCACTGGACTCAGCTGCATAGCATGACCATGGTGCAAGCATGACACCGGACCTATGCTGCATTGTGAGCTCACCATTGAGCCTTGCTTCTGCGTGGCTATCGCATGGGCTTGCCATTGAACCGAAACGTTGCCCGGTTGGCATTAGCTTGTTGTCAGGGTTTTCTTTGCCGCATGGTCATTGCGCGAGAGATCATTTTTGGATCCAATTACGAGCTTGATGCCAAACCTGAGTGCTGCAGCAATATCAGTCGTGGGAAATTGGTTTTTTGTGGATATTTCTCTGTTCACTTTGAACAAAGTTCTTGGCCACTGGCACGGTGGCTTACTAAAGCCACTCGTAGACAGTCTTGAGGCAGGCAGATGGCATCTTGTTTGCGGTGTTGCATGGACGTTGTGCAAGCCTATTGCTGTCATTGAAATTAACCTCTGCATGGCGATGTAAGCTCAAATTGGGTCTCATTGTGGGCTGTCATAGGCTTGGCCAGTGAGATCCATGTGATCGAGCGTGGGCAGCAAAGGGGAAGATACCGTTGGTGTTCCCGATAGTTGTCCTTCATGGCTCACGCGTGTGTGCTTGCCTTCAGTCCGGGTAACCACATGGCTACTGCATGATCTTGTTGTCGAGCCAAGATGTTTTAGAGTCATAGTATGGGTTCATCATTAAACTCAGTTGCTGCATGGCGACCACATTCACATCCGGAGCTGGGCTTTGGATGGCGCTACCTTGTATGCGTTGCGGCTTGTAAAGATGGCTGCATGGCTTCTTTGCTCACATGTCCATAGGCGAGCTAGTGCCGAAAAGAGGCTCCCACGGGCACGAAACCTTGATGAGTTATTCCAGTGACAACTCCTTTCTTTGTATCTGTACCTCAACTCATAGGGGTGACTTGGAGGCTTAGTCAGTGGGATGCCTTTCAGCTTGCTGAGGTGACTGAAACCTTCAGAGTCCGAAGCACTGGCAGTATAGAGGGTGCCATGGGTAGCTGGCTAAGATTGAATCCAACCCCATCGCACGGCCATGCGAGCTAGTCATTCTAGTGGCCTCTTGACTGCGGACTCGTGACCAAGTCCCCCTCACTGCATGGATACGTGAACTCAGGCTCAAGACCTTGTCCACGTTCAGAACCAAGCTTCGAACGAACATAGCTGATGGTTTGGCTTAAAGAGATCGCATGATCATGTGATGCTGCATCATATATACTTCAACTTGTTTCACCTTAGTTCACCCGACCTTACTACATGACTACTGCAGGTGAATTCTAGTGATATCTTGAATGAAGTGCTACATGACCATATGGGTTGATCACGAACTGGGTTGCACGTGGTCACTACAAGCGGAACAGGAACTAATGATTTGGTCTTTCATTGGTCAGCTTCCGAACCAGAAAGAATGTTAGTTTATTGGCTTCGTTCAGATCGGTTATTATAGCAAAAATTAATCAGGATGCAAATGAGGTCCCACCGGGCGTATCAAAATGTTGACGGTGAAATTTAGTTCGTATGGAGAGCCCAAATCTTAGCCAACGAGAGATAATTCTGTAAACTTCAAACTGTACCTGGTTATATGAATGTGAGATGGATGCAGAAAAGTAAAGAGGGAAGGAGAAGGAAATGGAATAGACAACAGAGATTTTTTAACGTAGTTTGGCTAAAATCCTTTATTTGGATCCCTACATCCACAGTGGTGGTATTTTCTCATAAAAGTATTTTACAAAGTCCACTGCCTTGTTTGCAGAGCCTCAACTGGTGTTTTTCACACACCTTTTTACAATGGTTTAAGCCCCCCATTTATAAAAGCATGGAGGGATACAAATGTAATTTTACAGGCTGTAAATAGGTTATATCAAGTAATAAATGTAAAAGACATCTTAGACTCCTGCAAGTTTGCTATTACAGGTTACTTTCTGCGGGTGGGCCCCGTGAGTTGACGTTTTGCTGGGAAGGTGCTAGAGCTCTCCTTTGAGGTTAAGTGCTGGGAGCTAGCTGAGGCAGAGAGCTAGTTGAGGCAATGAGTTAGCTAGGGATGCGACCTGGAAGGTAGCTAAGGCAAAGAACTGAGAGCTAGTTGCTGAGAGCTACGAGCTAGCTACTATAGTCAAACTTGTTTGCTAGGCTTTTGCTAACCCATTTCTCATAGTACCAGAAAATACGTATAACAGAAACTCAATGAGTAGATAACTCCTGTAAAATTGATACATCATTTATAAGTCATGTCTGAAAATAAATATAGCTGTAAAAATAAGCTTACCCGCTCAAGTATATAAACCCTATAACAAGTTTGGTAGCTTCAAGCATCAAGATAATAAGTAGTTGAAAATATAATGTTCAATAATCATGAAATTAAGCATAAAAAATGTGTTACTATAGAAAACACATTCAACTGGATTTCCAAAGAATAAATTTCAAAAGGTAACCATTATGATATAAATATAATCCCCGTCATAAGCCATCCAACATGTCTGACGGATACTCATGAATGTATATATCCCTATATTTTCTCCCTTATTCGCTCCACTCTAGACTGTAAACATACTCTCAAGTACACTTAAGGGTTACCAATGAATTCTTCAATGGATCTAGTATCTCAAATCAATATTCAGGTAAGCCACATTTAACAAATCATGCATAAACTTGCTAGAGCATTTCCAATAACATAAATCAAGGTGAAAATACATATCTTTATCACGGCAGAACATGTACACATACATATACAACATTCAAATAAACTTTAAAAAAAACACATTAATATACAAGAAAATCCTATTATTTCAAAGGAATTATAATATTCCATATAATAAGAAAATTATATCAAATGGGATTTATTATGAGAGGAGGATTATCTACTCACCTCAAACACTTCTTAAAAGATAAGTCAGCTAACTTGAAGAATTGAATCACTCAACCTAATTGGATATAGTCCATGTTAAAATTAGCATTTGAGCTTAAATCTAAAATCCTTTAGCTAAGCACACCACTAACTATTAATATTAAACTTCAACATCACCAAAACTTTCAGATCAGTTATTCAAAATCACCTACTTAGGAAAATCAGTTGGAACTCCAAATTTGTTGGTGTTAGTATGCTTAATCCTTTAGTAAAAGCTTCACTGAAGTAAGACAAGGCAAAAACAATAGGAAAATTTCAACTTTTATCAACTTTGCACAATGAGGGTTTCAACTAACCCTTTTTGAAAACTTAATGTAAGTATGCTATAAAATAAATCTTTTATTTTAAGATTACTTACCCCCATTCAAAGTGTAAGTGGAGAGCTCGCCGCCGTCCGGATGGTTGCTGGTGAGCCTGTTCACGATGCTAGTCAAACTGCCAAAGGAAAGGAAAAACTATTAGCTACACTGAAGCAAGGTGAGGTGCCTGAGAAATGTAAGAAGAAGGAATTGCTTGGACGCACACAAGAGGTGCCAGAACGAAGAGAAACAGCTCATCAGAAAGCATGCAGAGGAGGAAGATAGCTTCAGCTGAGTTGGCGCCAGAAAGAAGGAAGTAGGAGTGCCGAGCTGAGCCAGCGCAAGAAGAGTTGTTAGAGGATGTTGAATAGAGCTTGATTCTCGTCGGAGCTCACTAAAGATGGATGAATAAGGGTAGAGGAAGAAAAACGCCGGAATGAAGAGAAAATTTCAGGAAACAGCTCACGTAGGAAAAAAGAAGCTGGTTGAGGAGATTTTTATGACATAAGGCAAAATGGAAAAATTTACATTTCAACCCCATTGACCCAATGATAACTTCAATGAGGACTTACTGCAAAAAGGAATAATTTCATTTTAACCCCTACGAGATTGTGAAATCTTCACTTTAGTCCATAGGAAAATATATTTTATTTTCATTTTCTTATTTTTATTTATTACGGCATTACAAACTCTTCCCCCCAACAAAGAATTCGTCCTCAAATTCTTGAAAGCATAATCATGCCAGGTCAAGTGAAATTTTAGAATTTCTATTAAGAATAAAGGTCTAAGCTGTAAAAGAGAACGATTTATACCAACAATTCACTTGAACAATTGAGGATATTTATCCATCATTATCGACTCAGGTTCCTAGGTCATTTCTCCTTTGCTATAGTTTTCCCATAGGACTTTCACCGATGGATACTCCTTGGAATGAAGCTTCCTTACTTGGCAATCAACTATAGCCACCAGCCGCTCCTGATATGTAAGATGGTTATCCAACTCGACCGACACTTGAGGAAGAATGTGCAATGAATCTAGTACATATTTCTTCAACATTGACACATGAAAAACATGATGAATACCTTCTAACTCTGGAGATAGGTCCAACCTGTATGCCACCACACCAATCCATCTCTCAATGGGGAATGGGCCTATATATCAGGGACTTAACTTTCCTTTTTTGCCAAATCTCATTATTCCTTGCATGGGTGATATCTTTAAGAACCCCTAATCACCTACTTGGCATTCTAAATCCCTTCTCCTCTTATTAGCATAGGATTTTTGGCAACTTTGAGCTATCACTAGCTTCTCTCAAATGATTTTTACCTTTTCATTTGCATCTAGCACCAAGTCCGGGCCTAATAACTTTGCTTCCCCAGCTTCAAATTGGTGATTTGCATTTTGTCCCATACAATGCTTCAAAATGAGCCATCTGGATAGCAAAATGGTAGCTGTTGTTATAAACAAATTCAATTAAAAGTAAGTATCTCTCCTAACTACCTTCAAATTCTAGTACATAAGCTTGAAGCATGTCTTTTAAGACTTGAATGGTCTTTTCAAATTGACCATCTGTTTAGGGATGAAAAGCTGTGCTAAAATACAGTTGTGACCCTAAAGTCTCTTGGAAAGATCTCCAAAATCGGAAGGTGAATTGAGTACCTTGATCGAATATAATTGATAATAGAACCCCATGCATAAACACAATTCAATCCAGGTATAACTAGGCATACCAAGAGGTTGAATAGGTATTCTTCACCAAAAGAAAATGAGCACTCTTGTTCAAGTGATCCACAACTACCCAAATTGAATCATAACCCTTCGAAGTCTTTGGCAACCCAGTAACAAAGTCCATAATCACTCTCTTCCACTTCTACTCAGGAATCTTGATATTCTAATGCAAACCTGTGGGCCTTTGGTGTTTAGCTTTCACTTGTTGACATGTGAGGCATTCAGAGATAAATTCTGCTCTATCTCATCTCATTCCTTCCCACCAATAACCCGTCCTAAGATCCTGATACATCTTATTGCTACCAAGATACATGGTATAGGAAGATGAGTGAGCTATGTGCATGAGTTGTTATCACAAATTAGAAACTTCAGGTACCCATATACGACCATGAAAAGTTAAAGCCCCCTTAACATTTCTTGACAAGCCAGATTTAGGCTCTTTCTCCATCTTATTCAACAATCTACTTAAGTTTGCATCCTAACCCTATGTAGTAATAATTTGATCAATCAATGGAAACTACACTTGCACATAGGCCAAAAATATCCCCAATTCTGCTATTTGTAATTGAACTCCATTAGTTTCCACCTCATGTAGCTCTTAAATCATCGGCCTCCTATGTACCTCCAAGTGAGTAAGACTTCCTGCTGATTTCCTACTTAAGCCATTGACTACCACATTGGCCTTACTTGGATGACATAAGATTGAGCAATCATAATCTTTTACCAATTCCATCCAATGTCATTGTCTTAAGTTTAAATCTTTTTGCTGAAAGATATACTTCAAGCTCTTGTGATCTATGTAAATTTCATATTTTTCACCATATAGATAATGGCACGAAATCTTCAAAGCAAAAACTACTACAGCAATCTCCAGATCATGGGTAGGATAATTCTATTCATGCTTCTTGAGTTACCTTGATGCATAGGCTATAACTCTACCCTGCTGCATCAAAACATGCCCAAGTCTAATTCTAGAAGCATAATAATAAATGGTGTAGTTACTGCCACTAATGGGTAAGGCCAACATGGGTGCCATAGTTAAGCACTCACATGCATCTGACCACTCAAACTTGAGATTTTTCTGAGTCTGCTTAGTCAATGGAGCTGATATGTGAGAGAAATCTTTTACAAAATGGTGATAATACCTAGCCAAACCTAAGAAACTACAAATCTCCTTCACCAAGGTAGGTCTAGGCTAGTTTTAAACCACCTCAACTTTCCTGGGATCCACACTGACACTTTCCTTTGAAACCACATGTCCCAGAAAAGCTATACTTGTCAACAGAACTCATATTTTGAAAATTTAGCATAAAGCTGATATTCCCTAAGAGTCTGCAACACCAATCTCAAATGTTATTCATGAGTCTGGTCATTAAAGGAGTACACTAAAATGCCATCAATGAATACAATCACAAACTGGTCTAGGTAGGGCTTGAAGATTCTATTCATTAAATCCATGAAAGCTACGAGGGCATTGGTCAAACCAAAGGACATCACTAGGAATTCGTAATGACTATATCGAGTCCGAAAAGTTGCCTTTGGAATATCTTTCTTTCAGATTTACAGTTGATGATAACCAGATTACAAGTCAATTTTTGAAAAGTACTGAGCACCTTGAAGTTGATCAAATAAATCATCAATTCTAGGTAATGGGTATTTATTCTTCATGGTGACTTTATTCAATTGCCTATAATCAATGCAAAATCTTAAGGTTCTATCCTTTTTATTTACAAATAGCACTGAGGTTCCTCAAGGAGAAGTACTAGGATGGATAAAACTCTTATCTAACAACTCCTGTAATCGTACTTTTAACTCTTTCAATTTAGTAGGTGCCATGCGATATGGGGGGAAGGAAATAGGATCAGTCCCAAGGACAACATCAATGCAAAATTTGATTTCTTGCTCGAGTGGCATTCCAGGTAATTCTTCCAAGAAGATATCTTCAAACTCTTGAACCACCGTCACGCTTTTAACTTTCAGTCCTATTGCTTTGGTGTCCCAAATAAATGCTAAATAGGCCTCACATCCCCTTTTTAACATCTTGTTGACATATAAATCAGAAATTAAGTTGACAAGGATATCACCCCTGTCTCCTTAGAGTATAAGGACCTCTCTATCTGGTATCTGAAAGCTGACCAGCTTATTACGATAATCAACACATGCATGATATATGGATAACCAATCTATGCCTAAAATGACATCAAAATCTACCATATCTAATACAATCAAGTTAGAAGGCAAAATTATTCCACACACATTAATCTCATAAAAAGAGATCATCTCACAGGCTGTTAATGTTTACCCCAGAGGAGTAGATACCAACAACTAGGACTCCAAAGGTAGTCATGGCTAGATAAGTAGACACAAAAGAACATGTTGCACCAGAATTAAACAAGATATAAGCTAAAATAGAGTCTCCCATCAAGGTACTTGTGACTACTGCATCTGAAGCCTGTACATCCTGTCTTACCAAGATGAAAACTCAAGCAATAGTCCTCTGACTACTACCATGGCCACTACTAGTTGACCTTCTACTCCTACCTCTAAGAGCAGACCTAGATATTGAAGGCCTAGCGGATGGGGCATTGCCTGATGTCCCTATGGCTCTAACACCACTAGGTGAATTAGACAATTGAGGACAATCTTTATTCAAATGACCCACTTGGTCGTACCTAAAGCAAGCTCCAATTGCCCAACTGTAAATCTTTGTATACATCTTTCCACAAGATTGGCATGACCCTGTTGCCTCATGTCTAGCTGAAGCAAGTGGGCTAAAACTAGATCCCCTAAAAGAAGGTTGGCTAGAAGTAGTGGCACCTGAAGGTCTCCTAAAATAAGGTGTCCTTTGTCTTCCTACATCCCTACTAGAACTTTTGGTTCTAGATTTCTTTCTGGAGCTCCCTTGAATTTCTTTGTCTTGTCTTTTTTCTTTGAGCCTCACTTCTAATTCTATCACCCTATTGTACACCTACTCATATGTGGTGCCCTCAAAGAATGGCATAGTATTAAAATATTTATCATCCAAGCCCCCTAGCAAACCTCAAAGCTTTATCCCTTTCAGTAGGGATTAAATTTCTTGCAAGCTGGAAGAAGTAGAAGAATTAGGCAGCATACTCAGAAACAGTTGATCTTCTTTGTTTCAAAGTATAGAATTCTTGTATCTTTTCATATTGCTACCTTTCAGGGAAAAATTTCTCTAGGAAGGCTGTGTGAAACATTTCCCAAGTGATGGTTCCTTAACCTACGGGCCTACTTTGTTCCTATCCTTGATACCATCTTTTTGTCAATCTATCAAGCTAGAATTTCACCAGCTTTACTGCCACTTCATCAAGATATTCAATAATCCGCCACAATTGCTCCACTTGATCCAAGAATTCTATTGGATCCACAAATGACCCAGGTCCTGAACACCTAGGAGGTCCTATTTTTTGGAACTCACGCATATAGTCCTAAAAAATTTTAGTGGGTGATGGTACAGAAGATGGAAAGGGTAGAGGTATTTGAGTTTCTAGCCTCCTTTCTTGCCTCTGTGTTTCTTGATGAATCATTTTGTTCATGAATTCCATCTCATGTCCATGGCCCATGCTAGGATCTTGGAGGAAGAAGGACCAGCTGAAGTCTCATATGTGAATGGAGCTCCTGATTTGAATTAGGAGCTTTGTACTTGTAATCCTTCTTGTGCAGTACTGCCTTGGCCTCTAGTATGGCCTCGGCCTCCCTAAGGTATCGATTGGGAAGGAGATGGTTAGTGAGAAGCTTCTTCAGACACTTCTTCAGATTGGCATCTATGTGGGAGTCGAATTCTAGGCAGCATTATCCTATTATGAAATAAGAAGATTTGGTTTAGGCAAGATTTAATACACATGTAGAATCAAAAATTTAGGAAATACGGAGATTATCAATATACATTCATGGCATGGGCATCAGTATATCCTTATTTATGTGTCATGCTTCTGGGTGCACTAACATAAACTCTGTATACTTATCCCAATTTGGCAGTTGGAGGCCTCTATCATGCACCTAAACGCTAGACAATGCTCTGATATTAACTTTGTCATGCCCTAATCCTTGGCACATGACCGGCGTAAAAGGTCACTGTTAGGAAACTCCCTATAAGTCTGATCATGCATAATAACATGCTAATACGCATAATCATAATAATACAACACATATGGACATATCCAATTCTATCAGAAATTTGACAGAGTTTCTCCTATTTTTTGAACATCAAGGCACGAGGCCTACACAACAACCAAAGGCTATATGCCCTATACATAACTTGTACAGTAATTCAATATCACAGCAGCCCAAACAAAATAATACTGATGGGCTTCAACCACACAAAACACATATACATATACAATCACTAAACCAACTACCAATATTACACCATATATATATATATATACTTTTAATCTCCACAGGCAGCAATTTACTTAATCAGGGAGCAAATCCAGAACTAAGATGTGGTGGAGGGGTCAAGGGTGTATCCTCAGGCATAAAAAACTTGGAGAAGAAAGGAGTGAGTTTCATAGAAACTCAATGAGTAGATAGCCCCATAAATTAACACATCATTTATAAGTCATGTCTGAAAATAAATATAACTATGAAAAATAAGCTTACCTGCTCAGGTATATAAACCCCACAACAAGTTTGGAAGCTTCAAGCATTAAGATAATAAGTAGTTGAAAATATGATATTCAATAATCATGAAATTAAGCATAAAAAATCTGCTACTATGGAAAATGCATTCAATTGGGTTTCCAAAGAATAAATTTCAAAAGGTAACTATTATGATATAAATATAATCCTCATCATAAGCCATCTAACACGTCTGTCAGATGCTCACAAACATATATATCCCTATATTTCCTCCTTTATTTGCTCCACCTCAAGCTGGAAACATACTTTCAAGTGCACTTAAGGGTTACTAATGAATTCTTCAATGGATCTAGTATCTTAAATCAATTTTCGGGTGAGCCATATTTAACAAATCTTGCATAAACTTGCTAGAGCATTTCCAATAACATAAATCAAGGTGAAAATACATATCTTTATCATGGAAGAACATGTACACATACATATACAACATTCAAATAAACTTTAAAAAACAACACATTAATATACAAGAAAATCCCATTATTTTAAAGGAATTATAAAATTCCATATAATAAGAAAATTATATCAAATGAGATTTATTATGAGAGGAGGATTATCTACTCACCTCAAACACTCCTTAGAGGCTAGGTCAGCTAACTTGGAGAATTAAATCACTCAACCTAATTGGATATAGTCCATGTTAAAATTAGCACTTGAGCTTAAATCTAAAATCCTCTAGCTAAGCACACCACCAACTATTAATATTAAACTTCAATATTACCAAAACTTTTAGATCAATTATTCAAAATCACCTACTTGGGAAAATCAGTTAGAACTCCAAATTTGTTGGTATTAGTGTACTTAATCCTTTAGTAAAAGCTTTGCTAAAGTAAGACAAGGCAAAAACGACAGGAAAATTTCAGCTTTCATTAACTTTGCACAATAAGGGTTTCAACTAACCCTTCTTGAAAACTTAATGTAAGTATGCTATAAAATAAATCTTTTATTCTAGGATTACTCACCACC
>JANHAO010016840.1:0-14203 GCA_026873985.1 Saraca asoca
ATATTATGCCTCATAATCACAAAAACCCATTTCCATCAACTAGCATCAAATAATAAACTAATCACAAGCAAGAATCACATGATAATTCACAAGAATGGTAAGAGTTACTCAAAAGTGGGTTAGATATGCCAAATCACTATTGATTTCACCTATATACCTCAACATTCTTCATAAACCAAAAGAAAAGCATGTTAGCTTCTTGGTTATTTGAATGTTTTTCTTTCAGTAGACAATTAGATATCATTTGATTATGGTTTCATTACATAGCAACAAACTAAATATACAAGATTTGAGCTCTAAAACTTTAGAAAATTGGTATGGGTTCTTAAAGTGAATAGTGATATGAACAATAACTGTTAACTTAAAAAATTCATAACTTGAATTATATCAAGAAGAGAAGATTTAGTAGTAAAAGTTTTAGAAAATAACAAGGAAGATTGGTGGACTTACTTGATAAGAGAAAGTGTAGGTAGAGAGAGAAAGACTTAGACTTGGAGAAAATTTTTGCATGACTTGTGTAGTTTGGGAACCCAAAAAAGAAGAAGAGGAGCCAGTAAGGGAGGTGTAAAATAGGAAAATTAAGTCAACTTCTCAATAACTACTAGTTAACCATTTTCCCTTTTTAGTAATTTTCCTATTTCTTCCATTTTGAACTCAAATTTAATATACTTATCAATCACCAATCACCATGAAATTTTTAATACAAATTAGGCAAATTAAATACCATCATAACGACTCTAATTTTATGCTCATCCGATATTCGTAACCCTAGTTTTGATATTGTTAAACTTTTCCAAAAATTAAATTTCAAAAATATGAATTTTGTTCTTTGAATATTCATGATAGTAGTTCAATCTCTGAAATATTTCTAAATTTGATATAGTCTATTTCTACTATACTTGGGTCTCTTATGGCTCTAGATTTATAGTTTCGAATGTCTCAAAATTTTTAATTTCCTTTTTTTGGATTTTAAAGATGTTTTATTGCCAAAATTGATTTTAGAAAATTCAGGGTATTACAATGCTCCCCTCTTTTAAAGAATTCATCTTCAAATTCTAAATAGCAGTAGTAAGCTAACTGGAATGCAACAACAAGTGTGGATAACATCTTATATCAAATAATCATTTTAATTGCTCCTGATTGAATAAATGAGGATATTTTTCTCGCATATCAATTTCCAACTTCTAAGTAGCTTCTTGTTTATTATGCAATCCTCACATCACTTTGACCAGAGAAACTTCTCTTGGTCTTCTCTTTTGAACTTGTCAATAGCAAATAGCTATTGGTTGTTCCTTATAAGTCAATTTAGTATCTAGTTGAACCATTTCTTCTCTAATGATATGGGATTTATCTAGAACATATTGCTATAACATGAAAACATGAAATACTAGGTGAATTCCCTGTATCTCAACTGGCAACTCTAATTGATATGCCATAGCTCCCACATGTTTGATAATTCTGAATGGTTCCACATATCGTAATGCTAACTTCCCCTTTTTGCCAAATTGCATAATTCCTTTCTAAGGGATACTTTCAGAAACACTCAGTCATTAGCCTTGAATTTGAGGTCTCTTTTCCTATTATTCATGTATAATTTTTATCTGTCTTAAGCTGCTTTCATTTTGATTATGGATAAATTGCACTTTTTCAACTACATCTACTACAAGATCCAACCCTAGTAATTTTGCCTCTCTAGGCTTAAACCAACCTATTGGAGATCAATATCTCCTCCCATATAACACCATGTATGGTGTCATTTGAATACTAGATTGCTAACTATTGTTGTAAGAAAATTCTATAAGTGGTAAGTATCTTTCCCACTATCCCTCAAACTCCATTACACATGCTCGAAGCATATCTTCTAGAATTTGGATCGTTCAATCTGATTGACCATCGATTAGTGGGTGAAAAGCAGTACTAAACCACAATTAAGTACCTAATGCTTGCTGAAATGACTGCCATAAATGAGAAGTAAACTAGGTACCATGATCCTATATAATTGTCAATGGCATACTATGCATATGAATTATTCGATCCAGGTGTACTTGTGCAAATTGAGCAGCTAAATACACTATCTTGACTGGTAAGAAATGAGCCAACTTAGCAAGTGATCAATAATGACCCAAATTGAATCATAACCTTTTGGCAATTTTAGCAGTCCGACCAAGAAATCCATTATAACAATCACAAACTTATCTAGAAACTTGACATTGGCTACCCAAAATTCTGAGGGTCAACCTGTACTCCCTCTAGTGACACCACATGCCTAAGAAACTTGACACTAGTTGCCCAAAATTCACATCTAGAGAATTTTGGATAAAACTTATGCTTACATAGAGTTTGTAATACTATTCACAGATGTTGATTATGCTCTTCCTTACTATTAGAGTATACCATGATATCATCAATAAACAATATCACAAACTTATCTAGGAATGGCTTGAAAATCTGGTTCATCAAATCCATGAAAGCAGCTTAGGAATTCATTAATCCTAAAGACATTATAAGAAATTCATAGTGTTTGTATCATGTAAGAAATATAGTTTTAGGTACATCTTCTTTATGAATATTTAACTAATGATATCCTGATCTCAAATTGATTATTGAGAAATATTATGCTCTTTACAATTGGTCAAACAAATCATCAATACAAAGGAGGGGATACTTATTCTTAATCGTCACCTTATTCAGTTGTCAGTAATCAATACACAATCGTAACAATCCATTTTTCTTCTTCACAAAAAGTATAGGTGCTCCCCGGATGAAACCTCTATCAATTAACTCTTGCAACTAAATTTTCAATTCCTTTAATTCCATTGGTGCCATTCGATAAGGAGGAATGGAGATAGGCTCAATGCCAGCTATCAAATTAATAGTGAATTCAATTTCTTGATCTAGTGGTAATATGGGTAATTCATTAGGAAACACATCAAGAAATTCTTGTATTATGAGAACATCATTTGGATTCGATAAAACCTAATTCAAATATTGTACTGCAACTAAATAAGCTATGCACCCTTTGTTTAAACATTTCCAAGCCCGCACACTTGAAATTACTCTAGCAATCTTAACTATTGCTTCCCTTTGAAAAACTACAAGAGAAAATTCATCTACATAAAACATAACCTTCTTATCAAAACAATTCATGCACACATGGTGTTGAGGAAGGCAATCCATTCCTAGAATCACATTGTAATCAATCATATCTAGCACAACTAGATTTGTGGTTACCTGCTTATCTCATATTGTCTGGTGTACTTTCTAACTAAATAATCAGCTAGAAAAGTCTTACCGACGGGGAGTCATTACTACCAATGGTGTCTCCATTAGGTCACTAGATTCATTTAATAAAACAACAAATTTCTTCGCAATAAAGGACTGAATGGCACCAGGGTTAAACAATACTCAAACTTGTAAATCATGGATTTTCATAATACCTAAGACTACCGTATTTGATGCTTGGGCTTCCTGTTTGGTGAGATTATAAACTCATGTTGTGGCTTCATTAGGGTTTCTTCTATGATTACCTCACCCATCGTTTTGTCTAGATGATATTAGTGCTCTTATTGAGGTCACAGTTAGTGTGTTGATTGATTCTGAGGTCTCGTTTGATAATTTGTATCATACCCTGGGGCACTCACATTCATAGGACATTTTCTCGCCTTATGTCTGGGTTGACTACATTAGAAACACATAGTCAAATCCTTCCTATAGGGTCCATAATGATTTGTATCACAAATTTTACATTGCGTCATGTTAACATTAAAATTTCCTTGGCTCTAGGGCACACTCCTTCCATGGAATGGGACAGAAGTAGTTAGAACAAATTGACCTCTTGTATTCCTTCTTACAATAGAATTTTATGGCCAAGATGATCCAAAAAAATTTCCTCTCCACCCACTCTGTGCAGCATTGGTTACCTCAATTTAGACTCTCTTTTTACTACTAGAAGACATTTTCCTCTCACGACGCTCGTTAGACCTTAACTCCACCTGTAAGGCCTGGTTCATGGCCTGCTGATATGTTGTACTTGGATTAACTTTAACACAAATTATGTCAACTTGTTAATAACTACCAGTTGATCATTTGTCCTTTTTAATAATTTTTTTATTTCTTGCATTTTGAGCTTAAATTTAATGTACTTATCAATCACCAATGACCATAAAATTTTTAAAACAAATTATGTAAATTAAATACCATTATAACGACTCTAATTTTGTGCTCATTCAATATTCATAACCCTAGTTTTGATATTGTCAAAGTTTTTAAGAAATAAAATATTAAAAATATGAATTTCATTCTTTGAACATTCATGACAATAGTTTGATCTCTGAAATATTTCTAAAATTTTATATAGTCAATTTCTACTATATCTGGGTCTCTCATGGCTCCAAATTTATAGTTTTGAATTTCTCAAAATTTTTAATTCCCCTTTTTGCAGATTTTAAAGATATTTTATTGCCAAAATTGATTTTAGAAAATTTGGAGTATTACAATGCCGAAGGGAGTATCTGAAAAGCATATTTCATTGAGGAGATAGCACAATTTTATTAATATTATTTTGATTTGCATGTCCCATCTTGAAGTAATTGGGTCAGTCAAAATGCAAATTGGTGTGAAGAGCTCAGTGAGCTAACACTATCAATTTTCAATCAACCTGTCCAACCATTTGGGAAGTGTGTTTCTCGATTTATGATGGACAAGGAACTTGTTGTAGCTACATTACATGTTTTGTTGAATTGCGATGAAGTTCAACCATAGTTGAAATAATTGTGGCAATTGACATTAATAACTAGGTTACATGCAACTTATTCATTGAATCATTGCAACAAACCACACCAAATATCATAGATCAAGATGTTGAAAACATGATTGACACTTTTTTTTGCCAATTGGTTTGGTAGACTTTGTCATATTTTACTATAAATTTCCTAATCAATAATCTAAGTGACTGTTGTTTCACATTATCTAGGTGCATTACTCTAGTGTTTTAAAACATGGTGTTGACTAGCATGATCTTACATGAGGCCCATTACATATAATGAAAACATTACTAATCTACATGGGAATAAGTTCCACATTTAATTATAGAGTGAAGGGAAAAAACCAATAATTATGAAATTTTTGTCAAAGGTATAGGGAATGTGAGCTCAAATGAAGATGACTTTTATGGCATTCTTAAAGAGATCATTCAATTAAAGAATCTCGACTAGCATAACAAAAAGTTGACTTTTTTTTCCTGTGATTTGTTTAATCCAATAATCAACCATGGCATAGGATAGTTGAGATTATGCATAGCAGAAGGTATGCAAAACATGATCCCTTTATATTTGCCCAACAAGTTGTTTAAGTCTACTACACACCATATGCTAGATGAATAAGGGATAAGTTAGATAGGTGGGTTGTCATCAAGACAAAACTAAGATGTGTAATTGATGGTACCCACCAATTTGAAGTTGCATACTAGGATGAAGAAATGTTTTATATTAATGAAATTGTTGACAATGATTAAGTTAACAAATTATGTGACAATGATGAAGGCCTTGAAGAAATTTATCATAGTGTTAACATTGAAGACTGAATTGTTGAGAATGAAGAGGAGATTGAAGATAAGGATGGGCTTAGTGAGAATGCAAATGATGATAATCAAATTTGTAGGCAATGTAATTTGATTGTTTGTTGAATTTATCTTTTGACTATGAAATATTGAACTTTTTCACTTTCTTAAGGTCGTAACCTATTTCTTAATCAAGTTTTTTACATGTAAATTTATGATGTTTTCCTTGTATCATAGATAATAGGTAGTGGTCATGGTACACCCAAAGGTCATAGGAATACCTCTTAGAAATGAGGAATAAAAGGAAAAGTCCCTCGCCATCCACCTTACCAACTCTAGCACCACCCAACCACTCACCAGATGCTCACACTATCAATCTTATCTAGGGCAACTCACTTTTATTTCCACACCTGGATATTATGGAGGATATTAGTACCTACCACCATTTTACTTCCATTCACCTCCACTACTACATCTTAGTATGCTTTATGCATCATCATTTGGTTCAAACACTATGCATGTAGCTTCATCAGCTAGCATGAACTTTCTCCTAATGAATAAAGAGATAATCACCGCTAGAATGAACCCATCAGAAGACACGTGAGTATAACCAAACCTACCTTGAATGGTGTTTCATCTTTTATACACTAATTGCATATTATATACTTCATTGTCTTTTTCTTTTGTGCCAAGGTTTACTTCTTTGACTTATGTGATTCATGAAACAGATGCATCATGAGAATACATTTGAAAGGGATTAGACTAAATGAACCAATGCTGGGGAGATTATTAACAATGCTATCAAACTTTTTTCAGTTTTCATGTTGAAAAATAATTTTGATCAATATCAAAATCTGACCATATGTTTAGTGTTTGTTATTTGATTACAGGATCAAAGTTAACCTAATGTTATTTCAGAGATCCATATTTAGATATAGCAATGTTATTGTATTAATTAGGATCTCTTGTAAGTGTGATCTAATTCATATTTGATCCAAATAAGTTTCTTAAATCAATTAAGTTGAGGTAGAACTAAATCACTTAAAATGAGTTAAAACCAAAAGTTTTCTAACAAAGTTTTCAAATACTCTTTCACAAATACAATTTTTATAAAAACTGTTTTTCACTGTGTAAATTGATTCATGCTAAAAATCTTATAAAATGAATATGAATCAATTCATGAATCGATTCTTGAAGAATTGTTTTGAAAATTATTTTTACCGAAAGTCAAAAAATTTTAAGAATTGATTCGGTAATCAATTCATCACTTGTTCACATGATAGTGTGAATTGATTTACACATCAGTTTAGTCATAAAGTTCTTGATGATATTCATAGACAAATTGATTCATGAATCACTTTATAAGTTGGTAGTCACTTTGAATCAATCCATGAATAGATTCATAGCCTAAAAGCAAGTTGTTTTTTAGAAGTCAGTCACCACACTATAAATACTACCTAACCTTATTTCAAACAAAATTTTCATGAAAACAAGTGGAAAAAACTAAGAGAAAACAAAGTAAAAAATTGATCTTTCTCTACGTCATTTGTTTTCATCAAATTGAATCAGTCTTGGATCAAATTGAAGAAGAACACTCATTAGATAATTAAGCTCCACATCTCAATTCAAGTAATTGTATTTTCTATCTTGAAACCTTGTTTCTATTTTAGATTTCTAAGGTTTAGAAATTTAAGATACACAGGGAAAGGTTGATCTTCCCTTTGCATCTTCTTTAATTATTAAGTTGATCATAGTTATTAGAAGGTGTAATGATTTTTTTTGTCTAAACTGGTTCTTGAGAGCCTGGTGAATTCTTGTGTGCCTGGTTCTCAAGAGCCTAATGAAATCTTGTGTTTAGTAATAAAAAACACCATTTAGTTGAGGATTCAATCAGAGTGGATGTACACTTCAATTGTGGTTTCAATTGAAGTGGAACCACTTTAAAAATTATGTTGTTCTTTACTTTACTGCATTAATTGTTACTTATGCATATTTTATTTGATAAATAGTCTTACAATCTGAGTTAATCTCAAAAGCTGATAATAATTGATTCTAGCTTTCAATACAAGTAATTACATTCTTTAAATAAACTCTGATAATTTTCTTTTGAAAAATTCAAAAGAAGATTCAAGACTTCTGTCGAAATTTAACTAGAATCCAAACAAATAAGGGAGCAACACCCACCCGGAGACATGTAAGTATAACCAAACCTACCTTGAATGGTGTTTCATCTTTTATACACTAATTGCATGCTATATACTTTAATGTCTCTTTCTTTTGTGAAAAGGTTTATCATGAAATAGACATATCATTGAGAATACATTTGAAGAGGATTGGGCTAAAAGAACCAAGATTGAAAAATATGTCAACGAAATGTGGTAGCAAATGTTTAAGGTATATGTTGACGGTAAAATCTGATCAACTTGTAAAGTTCAGCAAAACCTCAAACTACAAGTTATGAATGTAAATGTGTAGGTAAGAGATTGAAAAGGAGGAAAAATAAGGGACACCAAAAGCTTTTTAACATGGTTAAGCTAGAATGCAAAGCCTACGTTCACGGTTATATTATTTTTAGTCTGTTGCTGAGTTTTTCAATATGCAGTCTACTATATCTGCTTCTGTCTGTATATCTCCCCTATAATGATTTCTATCCTTTTTTTATAGTAACTGGGGTGTTACAACGTATTCTATAATGGAAATGGATCATAAATTAGTTACATTGATTAATAATTGATTCATATTAAATGAGCAACTAAACAATCTTCTCTGGATTCATGGCTGGGAGAGCATGCTTTGAGCCATGAGCTTGACCTCATCTTTAATGACCTGAGGTGGCTGTTTTAACCCTTATTAGCCAGTAACCTAGGTTTGCATCTTTGGTGATCTGATGCCTTGCTTTCGTAACCTTGATCTTGGTTGAGCTGGGCCTTCACCTGCTAGGCTTGTATATTGAGCTTTTACTAGCCCATTTGTGTGGTTCCAAAAATACCCACAACATTAGCCCCCCAACTCTTAGTACAATCTACGGACTAGAAGCTAAGTTCATTAGTAAAAGCTGATGATTAAGATCAGCCATGCTATCATTCAAACTCTTATTCCATCATTTTGTCTGCCTGTTCCATCATTACTGCATTAAATGTATGCATTTTCCTATAGCCGTCAGTGTGGTAATGTCTAAGCCTAGTTACTCACTGGACCATCAGATCGAGGACAGTTAATCAATCCCTAAATCAAATGGTTAGGCCATCAAAGCTATATTAGGTGAGGAAACCCTTTTTTTCCTCTTACTTTTGAAAATTGACACTCTGTCTTTTGCTTATTCCTCAAGTTCTCGAGCAGTCACCACTGTTCCTACTTCATCAAGTTTGCCATAACAGTCTCTAGATTCAAGTTGCTGTAAATCGATCATTCTATGTAGAACCTATCTCACATCCTTTATATGGTAAGTCTTCCCAGACCCTAAGCTTTTATTTTTTATGAGTGCCTGGTTCTACGAGTTTCTAGTGTTTGGTTGCTTGGTTCAGTAATGTATGCCTATTTGCTGCTAGAGATTCTTCCTATTGGTTTTAGGATCATAGATTATTGGATTTAGGCTTCTATTTCCCAGGGTTTAGTGACATAAAAGGCTTTGCTAGTTGAGCCTTTCATGTATTCAATAGTCTAGGTCTTAGATGTGGTGACCTGAGGCATGTATGGCCTGCCACATAGGAAATTATTAGTCTTAGCTTTTAGGTATGGTATACTTGTAGCGACCTAACCATTCCTTCTTCTTGTGTAGATGGCAGCTTATAAATGCCGAAGTCACCGAGTAGGGAGTGATGATGAGCTTAATTCTCCAGCTCAAAGTGTAGAGCTGATACGTCCCATAGATGAAGTGACCTCAAGGAGTGGTGAGGTTGCTGAAGAGTTTAGTGTTCGTCCAGACCTCATTGAGGGCCAAGAGGTCGCTATCAGTCAATGGTCTTCAAATCGCATGGTGTTTAATCACCATGTTTCAACCATAAGCTTTGATGAGCTTATAGGCATAGTTTAGACATTCCATTTTCTTAAGGGCTATCGTGTCAAGGCACCCTCATCTGATGACCATGCAGCTTATCCTCTTCTAGGGTTTGTTGCCATCAATACCCAGCATCTCAATGTTGGGCTTAGGTTCCCTATCCATCCCTTTATCATTAATTTTTTGAATAGATTAAAGCTTTGCCCATTCCAGCTCTCCAAAAACTCTTACTCCTAGCTCACCACCCTTGCACTTGTATACTTGAGAAATAATCTCCCACCACCATCTACAAGGGTCCTCTGCTACCTCTATAGCATTAGGAGCACAGGACTACAAGATGGGATTTATTACCTTTTGGCTAGGCAAATCGAGTATAAGAGGATTTTGCCACAAGGGGATGCTAAAGGCAAATCTAATGTAGGGCACTATAAGACCCACTGGTTTTATATCTTTTACTTATCTCTATGTCATCTTCACAATTTTAATTTTGTTCTCACTCCTGGTGAGTGAGTTGAGGATGTGCAAGCTTAACAAATTCATATATTTACTTCTCTTTGATTCTAACATTCTGTTTCATTTTTGTAGACGGGGCGGGCAAGGAAAGACCAACTCTTGGGGTTGAGGAGGTTAAAGTGTTAGATTAATTCATTGCTGTGGATGACCTCAAGAATGATCTCAAATTTGATGAAGATCTCCTGCACTCACACATGCTTACTCCGGCCTTGAATATTGAGCTCACCGGAGAGATCGAAGCTCACCAAATTAAGGAGGTCAGCCTAGAAAACTTTCGAGACTATGACAACATGGTGAAGCTCATCCCTAAAAGCCACCAGTTGCTCCTTCTATGTCAACCTCATCAGCTCCTAATGCTACTGCAACCCTTGCCACTACAGATTAACCTTCGGCCTTGGTAGTAGTATCTTCACAGGAGTTGGTTCCTACCTTGCATCCTAAAGTGGACAAGGTAGTTGAGGTCACTTCCCCCTCAAAGCCCCTTGCCAAAAAAATAAAAAGTTGATAAGGGGAAGAGGGTTGCCACTTCAGAGCAGGCAGCACTTGAGGTTAAGGCCAAGGAATAGTCTACCAGTCTTGGCCCAAAGACAGGGGAGTGCTTCAACTTCCTCGTAGAGATTATTGACATGATCTTAGGGCCTCATAATAGGGCCAAGGCAATTGAGTTAGAGGAGTTCTCAAGAGAAGGATTGTTAGGCTATGTAGCTCATCATGGCCTGTTGGTAAGTATAGTCCTTTCACCCTAGTTCTTTTACCTCTTTGTAATCTAACTTAACCGCTTGGTTTTTTAGAATTTGCTGACTATAATAAGGCTAAGGGCCTTGCTTTAAGGTTGGGATGAGGAGAAAGAAAAACTTAAGGGTGACCTAGCTGCAGTAATCACTGAGGCGTTAGAGCTGAAGGAGAGAACAAGAGATGCCGAGGTCACTCAAAAAAAAGCTAAGGATGTTGTATCTTCGAAATGGCAAATTACGAGGTAGTCACATCAGATGTCAGTAAAGTAGTTAATGAACTGACAAAAATAAAGGGTGAACTGGATGTGGCAATTCAACGAGCTAAGGCTATTAAGAAAAAATATAAGGTGACAAGGGAAGAAATTGTTCTGGGAAAAGAAGAGGTCGCTCGAGTTAAAGCAAAGACCATTGTGCTAGTTGTGAGAGCAGTAGAAAATGTGGAGTCCAAAACCAGCACCTCCTTCTTGTACACTCTATGGGAGTGGCACCTAAAGATAGATTTTTCCTTTTTTGGTAGGGATGCTCTTGAGGCTGTTAAAGGCTTTAAGAAGGTTGCGAAGGCTATTTCTTCCAATAAAGGTGCAGAGTCTACAATTGAAGTTTCTCCTGCTAAGGGTGCTATTCAAAGAGAGGGCAACTCATAGGTCATGGAAGCCACTGGTGATCAAATGATGGACAACCTACTCACTACATATGTCGACCCTTCATCCCGTAAAAGCTCAGCTTTTAAAGACCAAACTTCTTAGGCTATGATTTTTGTAATTTTGATTTTCATTCTCGAACTTTATATTCAGTCTTGGACTTTGTATGAATTTACCTCGTTGAAGGAGGTGTTAAATGAACTTTATAATATTCTCACTCGCTTCTTTTTAGTTTCCATAGCTGAATGCTCCATAAGCTTAGCCAGCAAACCATGATTGATAAATTTATGTAATAAGTGCCTAATAGGTTGCATGAAAGTTATGCCTCAGCTAGCATGAGTTGAGTGCCCAAGTAGGTGGCACCACAACAATCATGTTGCTAAGTAGGTCAGGCTGCAACAATCTCATTACTCGATGTGTCACTCTATAACAATCGTGTTGCTTAGTAGGTCATGCCACAGCAATCTTATTGCTCAGTGCATTATGCCATAGTAATCGTGTTGTTCAGTGGGTCATGTCACAGTAATCTTGTTGCTCAATGGGTCACTCCACAGTAATCTCATTGCTAAGTCAGTCGTGCCATAGTAATCGTGTTGCTTAGTGGGCCATGCCATAACAATTGTATTGCTCAGTGGGTCATGCCACAGCAATCTTGTTGCTTAATGGGTCACTCCACAATAATCACGTTGCTTAGTGGGTTGTGCCACAGGAATCATGTTGCTCAATGGTTCACGCCTCAACTTGTAATCTCTGAGAATTTTTTTTTTTTTTGTGTTTCCCATAAAAGACTTTTCTAAGATTTTATTTAGAAATTAATAGATACAGATATAAAAATTTGAGGAAAAACTTGAGTGCTTTTATTAATTTCTAGATAATATTACAAGATTTCTATTGAAAATACAAGTGGAGATGCTTAGCATTCCAAGCTCGAGGAAGTTTGGCCCCATTCATATTCATCATGTGATAAGCTCCATTTCCCAAATTTTCCTTGATTATATATGGCCCTCCCAGTTCGGACCTAGTGTCCCGTCACTGGCCTTATGAGCTCAAGGAAGAACAAGGTGTAGTACAAGATTCCCAATGTTGTAGTTCCAAACTCAAACCTTCCGGTTGTAGTATCTCATGACCCATTGCTAATAGGTCGTGAACCTAAGGCAAGCTAATTCTCTTATCTCCTCTGTGAGGTTGAGATTTGCAGCGAGCAATTGATCATTATCTTCAAGGCTAAATGTAGCTCATCACTATGAAGTCACTTTGAACTCTACTGGGATCATGGCCTCAGATCTATACACCATTGAAAAGGGAGTTTTTCCTGTGGTGTTGTGAGCTGTGGTTCTGTAAGCCCAAAGCACCTTCTATAGTTTGTCTACCCATGCTCCTTTTTTAGCTTCCAACCTCGTCTTCAAGATCTGTTTGATGATCTTGTTAACAGCCTCAACTTGTCCGTTGGCCTAAGAATGGTCTACAGCTAAAAAATTCTTCATAATTTTGAGATTGCTGTAGAACTTGATAAACTACTCGTGGTTAAACTGGGTCCCATTGTCAGTCACAATTTGATGAGGGACTCCAAACTTGCAAATAATGTTGGCCCATACAAACTTCTTAATCTTTGTAGAAGAGAATTGTGCTAGTTCTTTTGCCTCTACCCACTTAGTGAAATAATCAATAGCGACTATTGTGTGCTTACACATCTCATGACCTATTGGGAGTCATCCAATCAGGTCCATACCCCAAATTGTGAATGGCCATAGACTGACCATCTATTGTAGGTCTCGTGGGACTTTAGCAAACCTCTGGAACTTATCACACTTTCTTATGAGGTCAATGGCATCCTGCTTCATTGTTAGCCAATAGTATCCTTGGCGGAGTGCTTTTTGAGCTAGAGATAACCCCCAGCATGGTTTTCATAATGGTCGATGTGAATTTCCTTCAAGACAGTTCATAGTCGTGGTTATCTATACACTTTAAAAGTAGAGTTGAGAATCCCAATTTATATAACACATCATCGTTGATACAGATCTGGTTGGTTGAGCTCATAAATGATGTGCTTCCAATTTATCTTCTGGTAACCTGTCATCTTGTAGATAATCTATGATTAGACCCATCCATGAGTCCTATGCCACAATAATCACCATTGCAGCACCCTTCTAATCTGTGCTTGGTGATGAAAGAAACTCCACTAGGATTATCACTAAGAAATCTGCATCCCTGGTTGTGGCCAAATGAGCTAATGCATCTGCATGTGCATTCTGAGCAAATGAAATTTGATTGACTTCATAATGTCAAAAAGAGCCAAGTAGCTCTTGAACGTTTTGAAGGTAGATAGCCATTTTGACCCCTTCATCTAATATTCACCTCGAATGTAACAGATAATGAGTTAGGAATTGTTGAATATCCTCAAATTTTTAGCTGGCATCTCTTTTGCCAAATGGAGCCTTACTAATAATGCTTCATACTCTACTTCATTATTCATGGTTGTTGACTGTGAAATTCGGTTGGTACAGGGGGACCAGAACTTCAGTCAACCGGATGTGAGTTTTGGGAATCAATGCCGCATTAGAAGTTTATGAAACGTGAGCTGGTGATTTTTAACGTGGTTCGGCTAAATCTAGGCTGTACCGGACCCTACGTTCACGACGGAGATTTTATTGATACTGAAGAGTTTACAGGAGTACTGCTTACAAGATTGCCTCTTTTTCTTTTTCTCCTCTACTAACAATGCAATCCTATTTATAGAGGAAGGAGTGGTTACATGCATTAA
>JANHAO010016841.1:0-14201 GCA_026873985.1 Saraca asoca
TTGAGGTTGACTATGAGAAAATTTTTGTTCTCTACATTCAAGAGTACAATACAAGATTTTTTGAAAAGCCTTTCAAGTTTGAAGACTTTGGATGAAATCTTGGATTGAAGAAATTCCAAAATTAAGGGGGAATGTTAGAAATAGTAATTTTGCATTTTCCATATGTCTAGGTTTATGTGTCTTTTAGGATTTTATTATGGTTCATTGTATGTTGGAATACTAAACTTGATATTTTAGTAAAGTCAAAAAGTTCATTCATGTTTCTAGGTGGTTCATGTTTCTAGATGATAATTTATGTATCTAATTAATTAATATATTTAATAAGTTTATGTACTAGAGTTCAAAGAGTCATTTTGTATGCTTATATATAAGCTATGAGTTTTCAGTTAAATGTAAATGAAGTGAGTTTCAAGTATACTTCCTCTGAATACCTCTTCCTCTAACAGATTCATGATTTTAAATTTCAATTGTGATTATAATTGATATTACTGTTAACAAAACTACATATGTGACTATAAAATTTGTAATTGTACGATGAATATAAATTTTTATGAACATAAGTGGGAAACACATTTTGCAAAGGGATGCTTTGGATGCAAATTGAAGGGCTGAAACAAGTCACATGCAAGAAGGCAAGATGTAAGGCAGGATCCTGGTAATCAATAGAAAGCCAAGACAATGTGGCTACTCATTCAACAATAAATGCCTACAAACTACAAAAATAGTATGAATTCTGCAATTATGTTTGACTGATGTTTCGTAAAGGTTAGGTCAAAGCTGATTAATGCACATTTATACACATGCATAGTCCAACATCGACTGTTGTCCTTGTTTTTTTATTATTATGGTTCGAAAAATTAATGTTTATGTTGTGGAAATTGAATGGAATCCGGCCATCGCCAATTTTGGTCACTGGTCAAAGAACATCTCCCAAATTCAAATGTCATTACTGCAGAATCTGTCTGGACAAATTAAACACATAATTCTTAAGGTTGGGGAGTGACGTTGCTTATATAAATTTCATTCATGACTATGCCGTAAAAGAAAAAGGAAAATACAAATGGCTCCATCTCTTTAAAAAGTGTTTGGATGAGAGAAAAATGTGAAGAGAGAAAATTAAATGGCAGGATGGATTATAAAAAAATAATAATAATATACTTTTTGTTTCTGTTCATTTCACCTACTGATCTAAAATAAATCATTAGTACCTTTTTTTTTTTTTCTGAACGGAAATTGAAAATGCAAGATTAGGATATGCTACTTCTATAATCTTGTTTGGTTCATAGTTGTCACAAAGTATTTGTATCAAAATCTGATAAAAAGTAATTTAAATGCAACTAGTTAATTTAGAGGTTTACTCTCTAATGAATCTATATATGTCAAAAGTATCAAGAATTTTTTTTTTTTTTTGTGTGTAATCCAACTATAACACAAGGTACTTACAAAATCAAAAGAAGCATTAATTTGTTACTATTTGATCTGAACATTTCATTTTCACATTTTTCAAAAGAGTGATAGATGTATACATGTAATAAATTCTTACACGACAATCACACATAAATTTCATCATTAATTATTTTTTTAAATCGTAATCTAATGATTAAAAATTATATGAGAAATTGATGTAAGTTCTATCTTTTGTGTATTTAATTTTTCTCTAATTGAAATATTAAGAACTAAAAAAAAAAATAAAATACTTCTCTTAACTTTTCCATCCTTTTATACATATGCACACACACTAAAGTTTATTTTCATTTATGATTGACTTTCAAGCAAAATCAATATAGAGATTTTTATTTAGAATTATTTCAAGTGACAAGTATTTGTCAATTTATACAGTTAAATTGTGATATAACAGAGAAAAATAGAATGTAAATCATAAAATTATTAAAAGAATTAAGACATAAATTTTCAATCATGCATATTTTTTCATACGAACATATTCAATTCTACTGTAATTATTTGAAAAATTATTTTTAAATTACAACAATTTATCATTCCAACCAACCGAAGCGAAATAATTTATTCACATCACTAGAAAATAGGGGCAGCAAACAAGAGTATGGGGTTGACCCTGCACTGGTTGAGCTTATAGTATTAGAGATTCAAGATTGGAGTGGCCGTTGTGTAGAGAACTGAGGGCAAGTTTCTATTCTATATACAGATTACATTACAAGTGTGTGTGTATATATATATATATATATATATATATATATATAATCTACGAAGTTAGAGCAAAATCGGCTGCACGTCCCTACCTGACCATCCCTTGTGCACCTCACATGTCTGCATGTGGGACTTCTTGTTGCTTATATTCTCCCCAGCCGACATGGCCAGCAAAACCATCCATCCATTTTGAATACCCAAAAACACCTTCATGAAAACCTGAAGTAAGAATTCATTTAATTAAACAAAAGCTTGATTTTTGCTATATTTATAAACCAACCACAACACACCACGTGACATGATGTTTGACCATCCACGTCATCTCTTTGACCAATCAAACCTCTTTCTTCATCCTCCTAACTTGATTGCTACCTAATATTTTAATGATTTGGTTTTATTTCTGGGTGCCTAAAATTTTACAACTTCAGTGAATTTGAGCTGTTCTAAGAGGGACAGTAGCCTCAGAAAGCATCATATGGGGCTCGAATTTACTGGTGTGTGCATGACAGTCAAGCATTATTTCAAAACTTTTTAAAAAAAATATTAAGAAATTAAAATCATATGTGAACTGTGAAGCATATGCACCGTCAATGCAAATTATGCAATTCTTGATTTGTTTCAAGTTGGACTCAAATCATGATGCATCTGTACTTTTACTCTAATTTTATTGACTGATTAATACTTTCATGCATGTGCTTGCAAATTTTTTTGACCAGTCAAATAATCTTCACAATGAATTAGGTTTGTTTCCAAAACAATAGATTCCCACTCAGCATCTCAAATCCCTTAATTTTTATTTTGTCCACTGATTTAACAAGAGTGAAATATGAAACCATGATCTATTTCTGAGAAACTATAACTGACAAAATGGATCAATGTACTGGAATTATTTTGGGTGAGAAATTAAGTACAACTGAGAAAATAGATCAAGGTGAAAAAAATTCACTTTCACCATGAAAAAATTAACTGCAGATTGTAACTTTATTAAGATAATATATAGAAAGAATACAAAAAAAAAAAAAAAACCACAAATCAATTCCTTCACATGGTAAGTTCAGCAGGAATCCACTTGAAAATATTATATTCAGGCAATACTATCAGATTGAAAATTTAAAAGGTTTGAATTCACATATAGCCTCACTATTTCATATATAGTTCCCATGTGAGTGTGAATCCAAGCCTTCAATAATGAGCTAATAAATACAGTGATACTAATGTTATTAAGATTCCAGAACATACTTATTAGGATATTGATGTGATGGCCACCAAATTATCAGGTTTTTATAGGTTTTATGCATTAATATTGTTCTTATGTCTATATTCAAACACCAACAGAAGCATTCACAAAGAGTAATGAGTCAGTGCTCAAGTTTCCTCATTTCAAGGTTACAGTTTCCTTACATGGCAGATACACTTGGCATCTTTAAAATTTGATTGAATGACAAATCATTTCTTTAAACATTAAAAATTTATTAATTACACTCTTAAAATTTAAAAAAAAAAATTGTAAAACCATTAGTGTTTATTGATATTAAATATAAATTAGTAAATATGTTGTATATAGTTTGTTAAGAGACTTGTTTCATCGTCTATAAAGTATGGAACTTTTAAATGTCTTCTTTTATCAATAAAATATAAATTTTATAAAATAAGATGTGATAATAGTTGAAACTAATAATACGTTATAAGAGAAGAAATAATACATTAACAGTGTATACATTGATTTAGAGTTAAAATTAATAATCAACTAAAGTTTTTATAATTTTTTAAAACTTTAATGAGATTATTTGTAAGTTATTTAAAATTTAAGATATAATTTATAAGTTTTTAAATTTTAAAGTGATAAGTTGTTACTTAACAAAACTTAAAAAATGTAAAGTTTATTTTTTTATTATATTATAAACAAATATAACACCAAACATAAAAAAACACAACATGGGAGGTGGGGTGAAGAAAATCAAAGATACGATAAAAAGAAGATGAGATGCTTTTGCATCTAATCCACGAAAGTGAAGCAAATAGTAAAAGTGCTATATTATTGCAGTGATCACAAGATTGACCGTATCCGCCACTTGCCAATTAATAATTTCCATACTTTCTCTCAAATAATGCTTTGAATAAAAAAATCATAGAGGGAAGAAAAAGATTATTAAAGCAATATACTGTCATCTTATGCATCAAATCATGTATTTTTTTATAAATAAAAAAAAAATTCTGAGATAGAGAGAGAAATTCAAAATCCAAATTGATTAGTGTGAACTAACAAACAACAGTCATGTTCAAACAAAATGTGAATCATAGAAATTATTCCCTTTAATGAACTGATTAAGACTTGTAATTCAAAGACTTCTTCTGACTATTCAAATTGATCCATGCGCACAGTTTCACTGTTTCGGTTGATTAAAGGAAGAGAATCTTAATCAAATCAAATTGCGGCTCAAAAGTCTTGTGAAGTTTAGCCACTTATTAAGCATCACCCATTTTTCCACAAATTGGAAGGCTACAAAGAAAAAAGAAAAGAACTTGGGATGCTCGTTAAATGTTTCTTTAAACAAAGCAAAACAGTTGGGGTTATCAAATAAAACAGAATAAAAATTTTGTAAATAAACTTGTGCAATAACGGGCACAAGGAAAGCACACACATGACACAACCATTCACATGAAAACCAGCTAACGTTTGTCTACAGGAAACCATTTTAATAAGTGAATTGCTATTTTTGAACCGTACAAGAGGTGTTCACCAAAAAGAATCATGAGCTTATTCGAGGCAATTAAATGGACAGTGGTTGGTGGTTCATGTATCACCTCCCAACCCTCTATCATCCTCACACCGAAAGCACAAGTTTTACACTCTCTATATGCCTATATGCAATATTTCTCTTATTTACCTGTGTAATATGATTTGTTTTAAACTAATGTATATTTTAAATAGGCGGAAGATTAATTTGACTCAAAGTAAATCATATGTATAAATATAAAATGCAAATAATATTACTCTGAAAACAAGAATAAAAGAAAGTGTAAATTGAAAATGTACTTGTGTAAGACAATTTTGAAATTGTTTTAGACGAGATTAATTTCAATTAACGCACAAACAAATCTATAAACGCCCATAATTACTGGAAACAAAAACACAAAATATCATCATTGTAATATTTACGGTATGAGTTTCTTTATGAGAAATTTCCTATATAAAATTCTTGTTAAAATGCATATATTTACAATATTTAAGCACTTATAAGGGAAGATCTAGTGCAAAGAGGAACGCATTTAGCTGAGTCTACTAGTCTAGTAGGCAGTAGTGATATCTCCATTAACACTTGTATATAAACACTGGACAGTCCCGCAAGAAGCAGCTTTATTTTCCCTCTTGTCTCATTCGCCTTTCCCACACAAACACAGGATCAGGCGCACACAGTGTTGGTGCTATCTAGTTTTATTAGTTACAGCTTCTTTTCTGTGTCTGATGGACGAAAAGAGGAAGCTATCAAAGAAGGAAACAGGTTCAAGCAGCTCCAACAAGAAGTCATTATTCTCAAGGAGTTTCTCAACAAAAGGCTCTTCTTCTTCGAACTCTCCTCTCTTGAGAAGCTTATCCCAGAAGAGTTCATCTTCATCCACATGCAACAATAATCTTCCTAGGAGCTTTTCGCAGAAGAATAATCCGTCTCTCGGTCGAAAATGCACCAATATTGCTAAGGAGCAGAAAGCTAGATTCTACATCATGAGGCGATGTGTTGCGATGTTAGTTTGCTGGCACAAACATGGCGATTCATGAAGGATTGCAGAGAGCACAACAAGCCTGTTTTTGCACAGATCCCCTGTTTTAGATTTCGCGGGTTAAGTAGTTACTTGGACAAATTTTTGCAATCTGATCAAGAAAGGATCCGAATTTTTTCCTTTTTCTTTTTCTTCTTCTTCTTCTTCTTCTTCTTTTTAACCTTCAAAGATTATAGATTCGATTGTAATTATGAATGAAGGTGAGTTATAAGCTTTACACATTGCTGGAAATATATATATGGACTAGATTCCAGTTTAGTATTAGCCTTGAAGGCCAAAAGTATAAGTAATATTTGTTTTATACTTCTTTATACCTTTTTTCTCTTAACTTTAGGATCTTCAGAAAAGCTTTCATGTGCTGAATTAAATCCCGTCTCTGATTCTGTCTTTGCTTCTTTACTATGTGTAAGTGTTTCTAAAAGGAGAGTTAACTTTTTTGGTAGAGCAGAGAGGTAGATTCTCTCGTTCTTTTTCTGCGTCAAGCACCAACATATATCATAGTATTTGGATAATTCCTTCTTCTTTTCAGGTATAAGAAACAAGAATCAGAGCATGGTGTTGTAATTTTATGATTTCCTAAACTTGAGTCAGTCAGTCTTTCTTTCTTTAATGCAACTTTTCTCTGTGATGGATCAACTCAATGATGAGATCCTGAGAAATGGGGAAGTGAGAAATTCAAAGTTAGATAGATGTCCTCTGAAGCAGGGGAGATTAGGTGCCATCCATTTATGAAGTTGGTGGCAGCATTTGATAAAGTTGGCATCTTTCTTTTTCCCTTTATCTGTCCCAACTCCCAATTAGGTCTTAATATGTCAACCATTGAGTTTTAGGAATTCGGTTACAAGATTTAACGAAAGAAAAAGTCATTTCCGAGGAGAAATATTCTCACTTTCAATCATATCTTACGCCTTTTAGTTCTCATTCACATTTATGAAGTTCATATCCTTTCCTCCGTAAGGTTTTGCATAAATCAAGGAATTGATCAGGGATGTGTGCACATGTCATAAGTGTAAATAATTCTCGCAAATGAAGTGTGAAAAATGTATATATTATAATAACTCTATATTCTTCATGTAAAACAAAATTACTTATATTTACGTTCACTTTCAAATACAATCAATTATTGTCATTTACAAGTAAAAAATATTCTAACCCAAAAGAAAAAGAATATATTAAAGTGGGATATGCCCATTGCCCATGAAAGAGTACCATTTCTTGACTCTTGACTTAGACTAAGGCAGAGTTGCTATCTATTTGCCTGAAATATTGTTATTTTATTAAAAAGACAAAATAATCAGTTTGTACTTAGTGAGGCAACCAACTGTGAGAGAGTATGGAAATGCTACTCAAGATGTGCATTTGACTTGTCCATTCTTACTATTCATAGTACACCAATATCATTCCTTTTCCTCTTGGTTAGGCCTCAAAGCTTAAGAACATGTCCAGGAAATTCTAGTCAGTGCAGTGCATGGTTTATATAGTACGTGTGAGCTTCATGTTAAAACATGGAACTCACTTTCATTAATTAACAAAACCGCAGAGGAAAAAGGGAGAAATAGTCTTTGCTAAATGTATGTTGTTTTTTAATATTAATAAAAAGGCATGGATATTCTGGATGATACAAAGCATCCGTTTATCTTCTTCAAAGTTAGGGTGAAATGAAAGAACTAAGATGGAGAAGAAAATGTCTAGTACAGAGAGTTTAAAGGAGGACAAATTAAATGGCTGAGTCAGATGGTGCAAACACACATAGTAATGGTCAAACTCCTAACACTTGGGAAGATCAGACGGTGGAGGGGGCAGCTTCTGATGAGGGAGCTTCCCATCTTCGACAACAACTTATGTGTTCTTCAAAGTGACAGTGCATCTCAGAGTCTGTTATCAGCTTGCAAACTAACCAGGGGCGGACCTAGCTCCTCCTCAATTTTTGTTTTTATATATATATATATAATAATATGAAATTCACATAACAATTTTTTATTTTCTCTCAACTCTCTCTTTCTCTCTCTTATTTTATCTTTCCTTTTTTATTCCGAAAATCTCTACTCTCCACTTATTCATTATATTATTATTTTGGTTTGTTAGTCCCACTCATTTTAAATTCTACGTAAGTCGCTAAAACTAATGGTCTTCCTCTCAACGGAGTCGACAAGATTGAACTTCTCAGAATCTGTTTATTAATTATAATGAAAGTTCCCAAATCCTTGACACCCACAGTAAAAAAACCATGAAGATGTAACGGATGGCTTTCAGCTCCGCAAATGCAAGTCTCCTGCAACACCAACTCCTCATCTGTATAATACGGCAGCGCCACCACCTCCATCGCATGGTTCACCACTGTATTGTCCGGCAGAGTGCCCGTAGTTAAATGGTGTTTGAGCCAAATTTATTTTTTTAAAAAAAAATGAGATAATTACTTATGTATTTTGATTAGATAAGTATTCTAATTAAGTTATATATTTTATTATTTAATATTAGGATCAAGTTAATCTTATTCTTTGATAAGAATTTTAAATTATAAATACTTGTATTATGTAAATTTTGTTAGGGAATGACAGAAAGCTTATTTTTATAATCTCTATGGGACTTATTTGAGATCTTAGTATTAACTCTTGTTTTTTTTATATTTATTGAGAGTAAAGAGTATATATATACTATAAGATATTTCTGAGTATATTCGAAATATAGATTTGAGGATTATTATATTGTCTGGATTCTCTCTCTTATTTTCATATAATGAATTTGTTTTTTATTTTCATCCATGAAGTAGACTAAAAGTCAAGTCACATTAAATATTTATATCTTTTTTTTTTCTTTTACTTCTTTGATATTGAATCAATCATGGTAACATGTACGCTTCCGCTTTGTTGAAAATTCTTAGCAAATGGCTTTGAAAAGATTAGAAAGTCAATGGTATAATCCTTGTTGTTCTTAGTCTGATGGGATTATTGTTGGAAATATTGTTGGAGAATTGCCACTATTGGCAGAATAAAGGAAGTGTTGTCAATGAAAGCAACAAACTTTGAAGTATTGGTGGGCCTTTGTGTTATAGTCTAGCAGTTCGATTATTAGAATGTATGGTATTTAATCTCTTTACTTAGCACTTAGTCACTTAATACCTCGCCAGTCAACTAGTCATATATCATCTTAATTTCAAAAATAATAAGTAATACTCACAATTTATATCACATCGAGACAACCATATAATATATAATGTATAAAGGCAATCAAATCATTCATATTGGCATACTTGATAAGTTCATACAATTCAAAAAAATGTGGATAAATGCTAAAAAACATAAATTTTGTAGGACAATATTTTAATTGATGAAGGGTTACTTCTTTCATTCATATAAAAATAAAAACCTTGTTATAGACTCCTAAGTGTATAAGAGAGGTACTAAATCACACACTTGATCCCCTAAACTAATGCCCTAATGCCTACCTTAAGTCACCGAACACTTTCCTTAAAGAGTATTTTAAGCTAAAATCCTAATGGCACAAGTAAACATACTTTTTTTTTAGTTGACATAAAGATTTTTCTACTATCTCAGAAGGGTTCTAATGTGCCATAATATATTGACATGAAGATTAAAATCTAAAGATCACAACCATGTGCTTATTTACTCGCATTGGATAAGTTTCCTTGGTCAAAATTACATAAATTCCCTCAAAATGGAAAAAAAAAAAGGAAAAATAATCTACATGTGCATTTTCTCTCAAATTCATGCCACGTGATCTTCTCTTTATGCTTATTTTTGTGCCAAGTTTTGTCTAAATCCGAGCATATTTATTTGTCAATTTTGGTCACAAATTCTGATTTATGGCATTCTCCCTCACTTAAAAATGTTAATATCCTCATTGACAACTCAATCTAACACAACTTCAAAAGAACTTTCAATTTGCTTCCCTCGAGCTCCTCCCTCAACTTCTTCTCTATTTGTCTCTTTGTATTTTGCTAATGTTTTGTTTTCAATACTTCAGTCAACATTGCTTCTTGAAAGTCTTCGATATGCTTTTCTTTAACTCTTCTTGGGCTTTTTTCTACTTGTCTCCTTAACTTATCATTGACGATGAAAAGTAAGTTATCTCAACAATTCTCAAGATGATTCTCTTTATAACTAAGTATGAGCTAGGCATTTTAGGTGCACCTACTACTGATATGCCCCATATTCAATGTCTTATTCCATCGATGTGAGAAACACAAGTCTCTTGCATTATTCAGGTACAAGTCTCATTTCTTACTGATAAAACATAGCTTGCTTGTAGGTCTCATTTCTTGCCCACAAGTCTGCTTGCTTACTTTTGATAATCCATTATATTTTGTTGCATAATCTGTTACTTGAAAAACACCACTCCTTGAACATGAATGTGACACTCGACTAATGTCTCCACAATCACTTAAACGTGACACCTTAATGGCATCCCCTACCATGGCTAATAGGGTTAAACGAAGAGTTATTTATCACTCTTGTTTTGGCTTGCACACACTAGTACTCTATAAGGTTATTGCTATAATCTCCTTTTATGACTAAAGTCTAGCACTTTTAAAGTGGTATGAGTTCAAGTCATTGCCATAAGTTAATCATTGCAACTAAGTGAATGCCTCTACATGCAAGAACATCATAATAAGATAAAATAAAATGTATGTGTTAGGTAGTTGCTCCACAAACACACATGATGTTCTCTAATTCCTCTATAAACTCCTCTTTCAAAGGATTTGCCTGCTTTGCATCTCTCTTTTGATATGCCTCATCCATTACCTTTGCTACTATTATGCAGGCTGGTACCCTTGAACCCGCATAACTCCTCACATGAATAGACCCCCGATAAGGAAGGGATCTACCATACTTTGTCATTATCTCATTACTTTTGGGGCTCTAGGAATCGAATTACACTGATCTTAGTGTAAGACGTATTCTCCCCATTAGAACCCCTATAGCCACCCTTGTTACCTACTTGCATATCCTCTTGAAGTTAGGCTTGTAAGGCACAACCTTTTGTGTGCACTCTACCACTCTATGTGGCCCATTGCATAAAAAATAGGTTAGGGCCTTGGACTTTCCTTTGTTGTTAGATGTCTAGGATGACCCTAAAATTTGCAAGTGGCAAAACACTTCATTGCCTTCTTTCCTACTCTTGGATTTACCACCCTTGCTTGACTGACCAACACTAGCAGTATTCGAGCCCCCTTTGTGGGACTTCAAGCTAGAAAAGCTAATGTCATGGTCAAACAAGCACTCAACTGTGATCATTGCTTCTATAAGGCTTTGACTCTATTTCTTTGAAGTTCTATAGTAGCTTCTCGCAATAAACCATCAATGAAACAAAATAGTTTATTCTCTCTAGTCATGTCCCTTATATCCAGCATGATAGTTGTGAACTTTTTCACATAGTCTTTAACTAATCATGTCCATCTCAACTCTCTCAACTTTCATTGGGCTAGATAGTCAATGTTTTCAAGATAAAAGTGCACCTTCACTTCTTGCTTTAGCTCTTCCCAAGTATTGATGCTAAACCTTCCCACCTAAATCTCTTTATACTTAGTTCTCCACCAAACATTAGCATTGTTTGTGAGGAACATAGTAGCTTAGTTCAACTAAGCTTCCTCAAATGTAATGCTAGCTGCTTGGAAATATTGATTTATATTAAACACAAAATTCTCAAGCTTTTGTACATTTCTTTTAGGTACCACCCTTTTACGAACCATTTCCAATGGCCATCATTAGTACCTTCATAGAGGCTACTATGTCATTCATCTCAGCACGAAGAGTTGCTACAATATCCTTCACGTTGTTGGTAAGGTCTTTTTAAGTGTTTTCAATAGCAACAAGCTACTCACAGATTTGTAGAGCATCACTAATCCCTGTACCTTCGATTCTCATACTAGCTTCAAGATTTGAGACTCAATGCTATAAAGATTCTCAATTTTGATCTTTCAAAAAAGTTTAGGAATCTCTTCATTTTCAAAATTTCTTATGGATTTAGTAACTCTTTTGAGATTCCTAATTGCAATGTTAATTGCATCAAAGTGTTTGGCAAACGTCATTTTCTTCAACATAATGATGTATTGAAAGGGTGCAATGGAAAACAAAGAAGTATTGTCTCATCCACGCTTTGATACCCAAATGTCACAGCTTAACAACTCAATTGTTGGAATATACGCCACTACTCTCTTCACTCAGCACTTAGTTACTTAATACCTAAGAATGAGCTAGCCAACCAGTCATATAACATCTTAGTTTCAAAAATAATGGGCACTACCCACAATTCATATCATATCAAGGCAATCATAAGCAATAAATCACATAGCATATAAGCAACCATTTCACATTAAAAGGCAATTAAGTCATTCATATTTGCAAACATGATGAGTAAATACAATTCAAATAAATGAGGATAAATGTAATTAAAAAAATGAATAAATTTCTTGGGATAATATTTTAATTAAAGAAGGACTACTTCTTTTATTCATATAAAAGCCTTGCTACAAACTTCAGATATGTAGGGGAAGCATCGAGTTACATACTTAATTCCATAGACTAATGTCTCGATACTGACCTCAGATTATCGAACACTCCCCTAAAAAGCATTCTAAGCCAAAACTCTAAGGACACAAGTAAACATATTTTTTTTCAAGTTAATACAAGGGTTTTTCTCTTAACTCGAATAGGTTTTAATGCAACATAATACATTGATGTGAAGATAAAAATTCAAGGATAATAATTATGTGCTTGTTTACTCATATTAGACAAGTTATTTTTGTCAAAATTACAAAAATGCTCTTAGAATGGGAAAAAATAATTTACGCATGTATTTCCTCTTAAAGTCTCATCACATAATCTTCTCTTTATATTTGATTTCTATGTCAAGTTTTATACAAATTTAAGCATAATTACTTATCGAATTTGGTCATAAGTTCCGATTTATGACACTTTGGTAGATTTGATTTTCTGGACATGGGCTTCTTCCAAATCCTACAGTGAAGAAGAAGCTCTTGTCAGTGGTTTGTGGCACTTTGGTAGAAAACTTAACACTTTTCAACTAGGAAATCTACTGCTGAAATTGGCAATGAAGGAAGTATCAATGGTGTCTGGGATAGTGGATTTGAAAATGGGACAAATTTTTGATGGGTTTTGGTATTTGAGAATGGCAACCGATGCGGAATTGTTGAAGGTTCCTTCTTCAGTGAAGTATGGCCTAGCTAGCACAAAGAAAGTGCCATTTGGATTATAAGGTTTTGTTTTTAGGACAACCTTTGTGGTTTGTCCTGAGCAAATGATGATGATGTTGGATTTGAAGGGTTTGGACTTTGGCGTAAGTTACGTCAACTTCTACCACTGTCATGCTATGATTTGCTATGCTGAAAAAGAGAATGTCTTCCATGCGACTTTAATCAAATGGACAAGGTATGTCATCCCTGGTTTCACTTTTAACCTATATGTGACTGCCAAATACCACCATATCAAAGTTAACTGATAAATTAATACTACAGTCGTGACAAAAACTTCAAGTAAAAATAGCAGCAGCAGGTAATCTTACTTTCATTATCACTAGTAAATTATATTTATAGTTGATCAAAACCTTTTAACTTAACCACTACAAAAATAGAGTGAGTTAGCGATGGTTAATTAGAGGCAGTTAACCAAACCACCTCTAAATAATAAATATAGAGGCGGGTAAGCTAATTGCCGCTATGTTTTTAACAGTAGCGGCAGTTAAAGCTCTAACTGTCTCTATGTCTAAAATTTTTTAAAATGGCGTGCATAAGGTGATTGCACACAGAGAAGCCTCCCCAATTTCCCTCCGTCGTTCTCCCTCAAAACCATACCAGAGCTCTTGCAATTTCGCCCACCAACCCTAGCTTCCACTCATAGGAATCTCTTTAAGCATCTACCAATCAAAGTATTTATAAGCTTGTTGGACCAAAATTCTTGTGTTCATCTCCAGAAAAGTTCCCCAGTAGGTACGTTTATCACCAATTTTTTTGCTTTATTTTTTCGTTTTGTTTTTAAGCTGATTAGTATAATGAAAATATACATTATATTAGGAGGATTCTTTATATTTAGGGTTTGAGCCAACAGACAGGCCCTATTTTTCTATATTTTAGGTTTAATATATATAACTGGATTCACAATTTAGAAGAAACCGTATTTTTCTGCTGCATCACAAATGGCATTTTCCACTTCTGGGTCTTCCCAATTGGACATATCAATTATAGGAATGATTCGAAAGCAGGCTACTGCTATAGCTGA
>JANHAO010016842.1:0-14232 GCA_026873985.1 Saraca asoca
CAGTTATAACCACTTAACTACTTTGCCTATATAAATGATTTTTCATAAGAAAACACAATCACTTTTTCAGATTTCTAATATCTTTTTGCAATAAGCATTTTGATGAGTTTTACATAAAAAATCTTTTTGAGAAAAAGATCTACAGAATTCTCTCTGTTTCATCTCATTTCTTCTGAAGAAATTATTGAATTTTTCATTCAAGCTATCTAGATCAAATATCATACGAGTTTATCTTAGCTTATTTAAGATTTCTATCTTAAACATCTAATATTGTATTTCCTACATATCTTATCTCTATTTTTATTCTTGAGATTTCTAGGCATTTAGAAATGTTGTATAGGTTAGCAAGAACCTGTTAATCTTGTGTTTCCTTTAGGTTTATAAGAGTCTGTCCCAATTCTTCTAGGTTAGCAAGAAGCCTGTTAATTTCTTGTGTTGTATTGTAAAACTGGCAATTTAGGAGCTTGGTAATCCTGATGATTTTTGATTAATTAAAAAGGTCTTTCAATTGATGAAAGATCAAGTGGAGTAGACTTGAATTACGATTTCAATTCAAGTTGAACCACTTTAAAAAGTTATGTTTCAAACTCTCTTTTCAATTTTACATTCTACTATTTTCTTTAATTTTTAATATCTATCAATTTTATATCATTGATCATCAATTCTGCTTTCAATATTAAGATTAGGTTTAAAATAAACAAAGCTATATATAATTCTCCAATGAGAAAAGGGTAAAATCCACATTTATCAAAATTTCGCGCATTTAATTTTTAAGTTTTACCCACCAATCTTTATATCTTTGGGACTTGATAGGAACCATGATGATTTCAGGTCCAAGGACTACATACATTATGGTCACTACAAGAATTACTTATGACACATAACCATCCATGTAGCATTCTTGTAGCGGGTCAGTCCAGTATATTTCGTTCTTTAACATGTACCCATGTAGTGATTTGAAATCTCATATCCATGACTTTTAGTCATCAGTCTTCATACATATTAGTCTTGCTGTATTAATGATATCCCAGTTCACAACAATACTCGACTAGGGACATTTTTAAGAATAATAAATTATTCTAGGGATAATTATTATATTTATTTATATTACATAGATATAACAAAAAATAATAATTGAATTGTGTTATAGGTAAAAATTGGTCTCACCTAAGCAAGCCAAAGGCTCAGTGGAAATCAAGTCTGAAGGATGTTCAGCTCGTTGAGGATGAGTATGCGAGGTCCCGACTCATAGGTTCGATGAATTGTCCCAGCTCGTCAAATCCCAGCTTGCATGAAGATTGAACTCATCTCCCAACCTTGAGCTTGTCCTCGTTGCTGAAAGAGTAGTAGTGACCAACCACCAGGAATCTCAGTTCGTGAAGGCCAAGCATTCCCCTGAGGCTGTTGGCTTAGCGAGAAGGAGTTCCAGACAGGCCTAGGTCAGGATTGTATTCTGGCTAACCAAAGGGGCCTACCCCTCAAAAAGTAGCTTACAGTAACCAGATTGTAGAAGTTCTTCTATCATTTACATTTTTTTTCTTAATGTAACAGAACTGTAACTTGTAATCATTGCATGTAACCCTTCTTCCTCTATAAATAGGAATTCTCCATTAGAAAAAGGGGGAAAAGGGAAGAAAAAATAAGCCAAAGCTCTATAAACTTTCTCTCAAGCTAATAAAAGCTCTGTCATAGATGTAGTGTCCAGTGCTGTCCGAATTTAGTCGAACCACATTAAAAACACTACTTGCTATTCCCCTACCTCCCCTTTCTCTCTGTCATGTTCTTTTCTCTTCTCTCTCGTATGATCTATAGGGAAATAGTTTGGGATTTAAGAACCATTCACCATTGACTGAGGTTTGGCCTAGAATAAAATTTCACTGTCAACAAATTGCCTTTAAAATGTAATACAATGTATGCAAGAACAATCATCCTATGATTGGCTTCTAGGGCATACACCAACAAGAGGCTGTGATTCCGATGTTTTTGCAACAAGATCTTTTGTCATGCTATAAAGGTATGACACTTATCACTGATTTATGGGTTTCTTTACATGGGCCCTTAGTGGCTTTTTGAGGATTTGTTTTAATTTTCTATTATGCATGCTCCTTCGAAACCCAGCACTTTTTATAATTTTTTGGGTGAATTATGCTTGGTGGCAACTTATGCTGAAGATTTGAGTAGCTTGTGCTCATTTGGTATCTTATACCATCTTTTGAATGAATTACATTTGGTGGTAGCTTATGCCATAAATTTGAGCAGCTTGTGTTCATTTGGTGTCCTGTACAATTTTTTGAGCAAATTATACCCTGTGATATATGATGGTTGTCAAGAGTAACAAAGATAAAGCTGAACTACCTAAGCTTATAGCTAGGGCGAGTCTAAGTCAAACCTCAGAGACCATTGATTTATTTTAGTGTGTTAACAATAGCAAATGGGGAGTTGGATATTATCTAATTAGAATAAAAATTTAATCAAACAATGTAAATGCAAGCAAATAAAAATAAAGATAAAGGGAAATCTAATTACTAAAAGCTCAATCCAAGGGACTCTTACAATCATTTAGTGACTAATCACTGATACTATTGTTTCATTCCTCATTGACTGCTTAGCCAAGAAACTAATTAAGTCCAACACCTAATTAATTCTTATTATTTTCTTCCTAAATTGGCCAACAAAACCTAGCACCCAATTAACCCTTATTGCTTAATCAATTAAAGCCCAACACCTTAGCCAATTTACCAATAGAATTAAGATCCACAAATTCCAGGACTAATCAATCAATTTACCCTATCAAAAAATTAACTAATTACTACCAATTCTCTAGGAAAATTAATTTACCCTAACCGCTGATGCCTGTCAAGACCGATCAAAAATATTATCGAACTATCTAAGCTAGTAGCTAGGATGAGTCTAGGTCATGTCCACAAAGACTAGTGATCTACTTTCTATATATTATAATATGAAATGGGGGGTTGGTTATCTAAGCAAACAATTAAAGTGCATAACAAGACAGAATCAGAATGAAAGAATGTAAGAAAGCTAAATCTGAGGGACTCTTATAATAAATTCATGAACTGATCCTTGACACTAATGTTTCATTCCCACTTTGACTACTTGGTCAAGAAATTAATCAAGCTTAGCACCTCATTAATCTTTATTAATTTTCTCCTAAACTAGTCAACCAGGCCTAACACCTAATTGACTCTTGTTGCTAAATTAGTTGAAGCCCAGCATTTTAACCAATTTATCAACAACTTTAAGTTCTAAAAATACTAAGTCTACTTAATTAATTAACCCTACCAAAAAACTAACTAATCACCCTCAATTCTCTAGGAGAATTGATTCAACCTAGTAGCAAATCAATACTCTATTGCTACCCAATAGCCAAATAGCCACAAACAATGAAATTGCCTATTGAAAATCTAACCAGTATTAAATCACATTGAATAATTAATTAATGGGCCCTACTAACTAATCATCCAAGGAAATTATAAGTAGTAAAATTAGAAAACCAAGAAAATCAAATTGGGAATAAATTGGAACTAAAAACAAGTCTCACAATCAAGAAAGAATTGGTGCAAAAATTCTCTTAGATTGAATTGAAAGTTTAGTTACAAATTAAAACATGAATAAAATGCAAAAATTAAATTAAAAAGTAAATGTAATTAGGGTTAGAGTTTTGCCCTAGCAAAGCTCCTCTCCTACTTCAAATTAGTGACAATACAAAAAATGAATGTAAAAAATATTACAAACAAGGCTTAGCAAGCTATTTATAGGCTCACTACACTAGCTCTTGGTTAGGTTGCTAATTAGGGTTGGAAGGAGACATCAATGGACATGGCTCTTTTCATGTGAATTGAATCCTTTCTCTTAAGAGTCCAATGGCCTTGACCTTGAATAGAAAATTGATCCCTAGCTCAAGCTATAAGCTAAAAAGATAGCTTTTCAGAGCAGTCCAACCCATAACAAAATTAAACACTTAAGTCCACAACCATATTATTAATTCAAAATGGTGCAGTTTGCTCTCAAGCCCATAATGAAAGTTGTTAAGATGGATCTTAGTTATCTATGGGCTTGACTTTTCACCAAAATGATTTGTGGAGCTCCACATATGATGAAAATACTGAAATTTTTTCTAGATCACATGTCAGCACTCTGTTTTAGCTTGTGTTCTTCATTTGACTTTCAAAATAGTTGAACTAGGCTGAGGACTTTGCATGACATTTCTATATCTTTCTTGTAACTTTCCAATGACATAAGAATCAACCAAAAAAGATGTTCAAAGCTCTAGATATGCCTAAAAACCTAAAATAGTGTAAATTTACTAAATAAATTCAATTAATCATATAAAGTGAGCAAACCATAAAACCAATTTCAAATATCCAATTAAGCACATAAACATGAAAAAGGACTAATTATAAAGGGATATGAATAATGTACATTAGTAGCAAATCAAAACCCTATTGTTACCCATAACCAAATAGCCACAAACAATAACATTGCCTATGGAAATTCATCTAATAGTAAATTACAATGAACAATTAATTAATATACCTTATTAACTAATCATCAAAAGCAACTATAAGTGGCAAAAAAAGAATCAAGAGAATAAAATTGGAAATAAATTGACAACAAAAGAAAGTCTTACAATCAACAATAGAATTGATGTAGAATTTCCTTTAGATTGAGATGGGAGTTTAACTATACATTAATGTAAAAATAAAAGTAAAAATAAAGAAAAGAAAACCCTAATTAGGGTTGGAGTTCTTGCCCTAGAAGAGCTTCTACTTTTCAAACAAATAGAACAAAAATGAAATGACCTGAAAGTTGTTACAATTGTGGATCAACTGGGCTTTTATAAGGGTTTACTACACTAACTATACTTAGATTACTGATCAAGGTTGGAAGAATGCTTAATTAGATATGGGTCCCATCATATGAATTGTAGCTTTATCTCTTAGGAGTCCAATGGCCTTAATCTTGCATAAAAATTTGATTCTATCTCAAGTTATTAGCTAAAAATCGAAATAACTTTTTTAAAGCAGTTCAATTGGTAATAAAATTTAATACTTAAGTCCATAGCTTTGTAACTAATTGAAAATGGTGTAGTTTAACCTCAACCCCTCATGAAAGTTGTGGGAATGGATCATAGCTATCTTATGGGCTTAGGTTTGCACGAAAATGATAAATGGAGCTCCAATTATGATAAAAATACTAAAACTTGTTTTGTGTTGTATAATAACACTCTGTTTCAGCTTCTAGACTTTATTTGACCTCTAAAACGAATGAACTGGGCTTAGAACTCTTCATGACATTTTTAAATCATTCTTTTGGCTTTCCAAAGGCATACAAATCACCCAAAACCAAAGTACAAAACTCAAGATACACTAAAATGCTGAAATAGTATCAATTTACCTAATTAATTCAATTAAACACAAAAATTGACTAAACCACAAAACCAATTGCTTGTAGCTAATTAAGCAGTATCTTATGCCATAGATTTGAGTAGCTTATGACCATTTGTTGTGAACAAGTGATCTCTAATCATGCTTTTTGTCGGTTGGCTTGATGTTCTTTGCTTAATAGCAACCTTGAATTTCTGATGTTCAGAAGAAAATAGAACTTGGCATCTAAAAATCTAGGAAATGACAAGATTCACAAATGCAATAAGCCACAATGCAAGTTCATTTTACCCTTTTCCCTTTGCTTTTCCTAATCCAATGATAGGTGCTTTTCTATTTATCAATCATGTTTATGCAATTATTGCTCAGTTTCAACACTTGTCTTTCTTCCAAGCTTTCATATAAAACTTTTATGTGGTACACTAATTAGCTCTAACTTGGCGAATGCTATTGCTAGTTGGGAATTTCATTAAAAAGTGGGTTGTTGATAGAATGGCTTATGCTTAGTTCAATGATGTTCTTGTTTGCCTAGGAAATCCTAGCTATACATTTTCTTTAGTTTTGATAATTGAAAAACAATTTTACGAAAAGCATTTTTAGTAAAATAATTTTAGTTGATATCATAAATTAACTATATGCTTAATTGTTTATCTATTTTTGCAGGATTCAAAGTTGATCAAAGCTTCTTCAAAAGATCTACATTAGTTTTAAGTTTTTATTTGATTTCATAGGATCTTTTGTAATTGAAATTTTATTCAAATTGCTCAATCATATTTTTTAAAGCAATTTACATTGAGGTAAAATAAATTAGTTAAAATGAGTTTTCAATCAAAAGTTTTCAAACAAACATTTTACATGTTCCTTCACAAATTAAACTTTTATAAAAACTATTTTTCGCTGTATGAATTGATTCACAAATCGATTCATGTTGGAAAATTTGTGAAATAAACCTGAATTGATTCACCATTCGATTCATGAAGAAAACTTTTCTTACCAAAGGTTTTGAACTTATTTGAATCAATTCCATAATTGATTCAATACCTATTTTCAAAATACTACAGATCGATTCATTAATCAATTCAGTGATAAATTTTAACATGATCTGAATTAATTCATAAATCAATTAGTTAGTTATAAGTTTGTTATAATCACTACGAATCGATTCATGAATCGATTCAAGGATTGAAAATTAGTTATTTTTAATTGTTGATTATCTCAACTATAAATAGACCAAACCTTATTTCAAACTTAAATTTTTTATGCATAGACTTTGTGAAAAACCAGATGAACTCTGAGCTTACACCTAATATTCATTATCTTAATTGATTTCAATGATTTAATCAATTTTTGACCAGTTTAAAGGAGATTTCTGCTTAGTTAATTGAGACTTACATCTCAATTTTATAGTATTGTATTTCTTAACTCTATCTTAGTCATTTTCTTATATTTCTAGGTTTAGGATCTAGATACAAAGGAAGAGATTGATCTTCCCTTTGCATCCTTCTAGTATTGTAAGGTTGATTACAATTGGAAGAAGGTGCACTAAATTCTTGTTAAATCTTCTTAACTGTGAAGTTGATCATAGTTAGTTAGATATAGAATTTTTGTATCATGGGTCTATACGAGTCCTATAAAAATTCTTGTTATAAAACTGGTATGCAGAAGCTCAGTTTAAATCCTATGTTAGTAATAGAATAGATCATCTGATTGAGGATTAATCCAGTGGAGTAGACTTGAATTGTGATTTCAATTTACGTTGAACCACTTTAAAAATTTTGTGTCTTAATCTTATCATATTATCGCGTAATTCTAGTTTCTACATAAACTTTGTTACATAAATTCTATCTTACTAAATTTTGTATATTTTTTGATTTTGTATAATTTTTGCAATTTATTTTTCTACTAATTCATTCAATAAATAATATAATTGTTAACCACATAATTTGATACAAGAAAGTCTACTACTATGCATCTACTTGAAAATTAAAGTTAACAATTGTATTTCACTTGACTTAGTTGTTAAATTCGTTTAAATAAATAAAGAGTATAACATTCCTCAATAGGAATAAGGGCAAAATCTTAGTTCTGATAGTTATTTTTGAGACCAACAGTTGGTATCAAAGCTTTGGCTCTTGATATTCTTTTAGCTTAGAAAAAACAATGGATTCTAGCTTTATATTCTTGCCAGAATGCCCTTCTATGCATAAAACCCCAAGATTTAATTGTGAACACTACACATATTGGAAACAAAAAAATTAGGGATTTCATAGAAGCTACAGGCATAGATATGTGGGATTTAGTTTGAGAAGGTTATGAACCCTCTATGATGTTAATAACTGGAGTACCACAGCATAAGCCTAAATCATTGTGGATAGAAGATAAGAGAAAAAGACATTTACTTTCATTTAAAGTAAAATGGATTATTTAAAGTTTGAGAATGTTGTTTTGGTTTACAAGGTTTTAAGATCTCTAACTAAAAAGTGGGCCATTAAGGAATCGCTAAAAATTAGGATGCCAACAATTTAGGAACTTTTTGAAAATTTAGAAGAACATGAATTGGAACTCAAAATATATAAAAAAAAATGGAGATGATAAAAAGAAAAAGGCATTGGTTTTGAAAGCTGAAAATGCAGTTGATTAAAATGAGGATCAATCTAAAAATGATGAAGTTGTAGATGAAAAAGAAGAAATGGTATTAATTAGTAAGAAGTTACAGAGAATTCTAAAAGAAAAAAGAAACAAGGAGAAGAAGAAAACTATTGTTCCACCATCAAAAATAAAATATAGTATGGGTGAATAAGGAAGTACATCAAACACAAAACCAACCTACTTTGAATGTAAAAAGAATAGACACATTAAGCCAGATTGTCCAGTGTATTTGAAAAAATAACTTGAAAGTGAAAGAAAGAAGAGAAAACAAGCATAAAAGAAATGAAATTTAGCTTTTGGGGAAGATGGAGATGCTGACTTAACAAAAGAAGAAGAAACAGATGAAGAACCACATCTTTGTCTTATGGCTAGATTTGATGATGTTAAGGTATTTCATTACCCATCCTTTCCTTATGGTACATATATTAGTGATTTAGATAACAAATTTGAAAATGATTTTGATGATGCTAATGATTTGTATGTTGAAAGGTATGATTTACTTGTTAAAACTAGGAAAGACTTAGAGCAAATCAAAATTGAAAAAGAAAACTAGCTGAAAAAATTAAAGGAGTAAAAAAAAAAAAAAGAAAGTAGTGATTTAAATGCTTTAGTTAGAAAGTTGAATGAAAGGAAGGCATGTGATCAGTGTGAGTCATATAAATCTGAAATAGCTTAATTGACAAAATCACTATAAGGCTTCACAAATAGTAATAGAAGATTTAATGATATGCTAAAAAGTCAAAAAGAATTTCAAAGTAAAATTGGATTAGGATATAAATAGTTAAAAAACCAAAAGGAATTTTGCATAGATTACATGTTTTTACAGTAACCATAAAAGACATCATATAAATTATTGTCCACACAAAAATGGCACATATATTCTGAAACCAAAAGAAAAGCTAGTGTGGTTACCTAAAAAATATATTGCTGATTTTTCTAACAAGTTTGGACCCAAGACCAATTAAGTACCATAAAAGCAAAGATAAATTTTTGTTTTACAAATTTAGAGATAAAATGCTGAAAGGCAAAGTGAAGTTACTTTGTTACAAAATTGTTATGATGGTAATAATTGGAAATTGGATTGTATGAAGAGTTGAATTATTTTAGAAGAAATTTTCTTTTATGTTTGAGATTATATCTTACACTACAATTACTTAGGCATCAGATATATCCCTAGGCTTGTTTTGCAGGTATTTGAAGTGAAAATTGAGTTTCAATGGTATTGAATTGAGTATTACTGGTAAATACATCACTTTTAAACAGTTCTAAGACAAAATTACATGAAAAATTATTTTCAGAATTGCTTGAATCAATTCATGAATCAATTAGAATTTTTCCAGGTTTTTCAAGAGTTTTTGAATCAAGTCAAGAATCGATTCAGAATCAAAATTTTTAAGAATCAATTCAAGAACCAATTCAAAAAAATTTCAATCATTCAGGAACACTAAATTTTTCTAAAAGCCGATTATCTACCTCTATGAATTGATTCCACAATCAATTCAACTCTAAAATAATCGATTCCCTCAAGAATCCTGATACACAATTTCATAACAAAATTGATCCTAGAATTAATTCAACATTCTAAAACTTACACATGAATTAATTCACAACATGTGAAATACACTATGAATCGATTACCTAATCAATTCATAGCATGATATCTATATATATCAAATCGACTTTGCCCTCATTTAATAGTTACACTTTTTGACCCAATTGAAAGTTTCTCAAATTCTCTCACCCAAATCTCAAATCCAAACCATTTTCACTCAAATTTCTTCCACAAAGTTGCTAGAAACACTAAGTCTATCAATTCTGATAGATCAATCACATTAAAACAACTCAAAATTAGTTGATCCCAATTTCACACTATAAAACCCTAACTTAAAAAAGATGTCAAAACATATCAAACTTGCAATTTCAAATTAGAAGGATAAGGATGCAAGCAAATCTACTACACAAGTAGGAGAAAAAACTCATTTCAAATCACCCAATGACTATGCTAACTTCCTACAGTTATTAAATAAGAAAATAAAGCCTCTTAAGTGTTTTAGCAACAAATCCCTAGAAACTACACACTTGCTTGCTCTGTTAGCAAAATATAAATTAGACAAATTTTTGACACACAAGGAACTACCTCTCCTAGGTTAGCTAAAATGTTCTATTCAAACTTAGTAGTTGCTAATGATAAGTTGTCATATTATATTATACATAAACACATTTTTTTTAATAAGAATTATTGGCAAATATTTTTGATATGGATGCATCACCTCTTATGCTTAGTGCAGGATCTATTCCTGACTATAGCAAGGAATCTACCATTAGGCTACTATTTCCTTATTCCACCCCCAAGGATAGAAGTGGGAAATTACTTATTATTGACCTATCCCTTGAAGATAGGATCATACATTACGCTATATGTAAGATACTTCCAAGGGTAACAAATTTTACTCAAATTATGGAGGATGAGTTAGTTTTGATGCAGATCATCAAAAATCAACTTGATTTTAACATGCCATATTTTATACTTAAGCATTTGGTAGATTGTTCTAAATAGTTAGATATAGAATTCCTCCCTTTTGGTATGATTCTTACCCCTTTTTTTACAAAATTCAAATTGCCAATTTCTAAAAAATACCAATTTTATCAAATAAATGCAACAACCATGATAATTATAATGCATCTACATAAGATGAAATTAGAATAGGATGACCAAGGAACATGGAAAAGGAAAAGGGTACAAGTTTCCCAATCCACTAAAAGAGCAACAAGCTCAGGGGGAGTAGGGTTATCTAGTGAGTCTGAAAATAGATTAATCGAAGAAATGAGAAAATTGCACACTCCCTTACTAGATTGCCTTGACATGCAACAATCACTATTTTAGTCCCTAGAAGATTGCATGGGAAATATAGAGAAAGAAACCAGAACACTTCACATCACTATCAATAAGTGACTCAATACCATAGAGACTTAACTATATGAACTATCACAGTAAATGCAACAGTAGGATGAGGAAGCTAAACATCAAGCTGAATTCGAGCAAGATCCTCTGCCTGCTTAGTATGCTGATTATATGCTGATTGTGTCATGTATCCCTTAGCCCCTTTCCCATTTTCTTCATACCTGCTCCATTTTGATTTTCTAGTTTATTCTAATGTATTTCTATGAATTCTTATTTTGAATACTTTGATATTTGATTACTGTATTTGACATTTAGATATTTTGATGATTATGTTGATATTCTTTTATTTGCATATTCTAAATGTTATTCTACTTAAAGGTAAAGATTTTGAATTTATTGTTTTGTGTCATATCAAGCTTAGTTTTAAAAGCTATAAACTCATTATTTCAGGAAAATGAGTAAGTATAAGTCCAATGAAGTTAAATTTGAACTATTATTCTAGATTCTTTTTTGAAGATTTGATTTTTTTTTCTTCTTCTTTTTACTAAACACCAATTTCTTGTTGATGTGCCAAAAGGGGGAGAAAGATGAGATTTCAAAAATAAAAAATTGTAGTTTTGGGAGAAAGATGAAATTTTCAAAAATAAAAATTGATTTTTGAGAAAACTATTTTTCAAAGAAACATAAGATTTTTGATGAAGAAAAGATGAGTAAAAATGTGGAATATAAATTTTTTTCTCATCTAAAACTTTTTTTTAAGAAACTTTGAATCTCATCTAAATTGTTTGTCATCATCAAAAAGAGGGAGATTGTAGCCTAGGAAATCCTAACTATACATTTTCTTCAGTTTTGATGATTGCAAAATAATTTTTAAAAAATAATTTTGGTTGATATCATAAACTAACTATATGCTTAAGTGTTTATTTGTTTTGTAGGATTCAAAGTTGATCAAAACTTCTTTAAAAGATCTACATTAGTTTTAAGTTTTTATTTGATTTCATAGGACCTTTTGAAATTGAAATCTTATTCAAATTGCACAATCATATTTTCTAGAACAATTTACACTGAGGTAAAATAAATTAATCAAAATGAGTTTTCAATCAAAAGTTTTGAAATAAACATTTTACATGTTCCTTCACAAGTTAAACTTTTATAAAAACTATTTTTCACTGTATGAATCGATTCACAAATTGATTTATGTTGGAAAACTTATCAAGTGAACTTGAATTGATTCACCATTCGATTCATGAAGAAAACTTTTCCTACCAAAAGTTAGGAACTTTTCTTAATCGATTCCATAATTGATTCAATACCTATTTTCAAAACACTATGAATCAATTCATCTATCAATTCAGTGATGAATTTTCCCATGATCTAAATCGATTCATAAATTGATTAGTTAGTTATAAGTTTGTTACAACCACTATGAATCGATTCAAGGATTGAAAATTAATTATTTTTAAATGTCAATTATCTTAACTATAAATAGACCAAACTTTATTTCAAGCTTAACTATTTTGCATAGACTTTGTGAAAAACTAGATGAACTCTAAGCTTACACCTGATATTCATTATCTTAATTTATTTCAATGATTTAATCAATTCTTGAGTAATCTGAAGGAGATTTCTGCTTAGCTAATTGAAACTTACATCTCAATTTTACAGTATTATATTTCTTAACTCTATCTTGGTTTTTTAGATTTTTAGGGTTAGGAATATGGATATAAATGAAGAGGTTGATCTTCCTTTTATATCTTTCTAGAATTGTGAGAATGATTATAATTGGAAGGAGGTGCATTGAATTCTTATTGAATCTTCTTAAGTGTAAGGTTGATCATAGTTAGGTTAGATATAAAGTTTTTGTATCATAGGTCTGCAACAATCTTGTAAAAATTCTTGTTGTAAAACCAGTGTGCAGGAGCTCGATTTAAATCCTATGTTAGTAATAGAATAGATCATCTGGTTAAGGATTGATCCAATGGAGTAGACTTGAATTACGATTTCAATTCAAGTTGAACCACATTAAAAATTTTATGTCTTGGTCTTTTCATATTATTGCATAATTTTAGTTTTGGCATAAACTCTATTATATAAGTTCTGCCTTACTAAATTTTGTATATTTTCTGATTCAATATAATTTCTACAATCTTTTTTCTGCTAATTCAGTCAATAAACAATATAATTGCTAGCTACATAATCTAATACAAGAAAGTCTTCTGCTATGCATCTACTTGAAAATTAAAGTTAACAATTGCATTTCAATTGACTTAGTTATTAAATTCATTTAGATAAATAAAGAGTATAACATTCCTCAACAGGAATAATGGCAATATCTTAGATCTGAAAGTTATTTTCAGGACCAACAGTTCTTTTAAGAATTTGTTAGCTCAAGTTACTCTAGCTACACATTTTTTCTTAGTTTTGATGTTGAAAAATAATTTTAATTTGCATTGTGATTTGACAAAATATTTTAGTGTTTTGATTTGATTTACAGGTTCCAAGCATGAGATTTAAGAGATTTGAAATTAGATTTAGGAATTATTTTATTTTTATAGGATCTTTAGTAAGTGAATTCACTATGAGATTTGATTCAAATATTTTTTAACTAATACAATGAGATATAAATAAACCACTTGAAGATATTTTTAAAAATATTTTTTGAACAAAGTTTTTAAAGATTTTTTTCACAAGTGTAGATTTCATAAAACTATTTTACACCTTATGAATCGATTCAAGAATTAATTCCTTGAAGAACTTGTGAAAAAGCATACTAAAATTGATTTATCAATCAATTCATGAAGAAAGTTTTGAAAAATTCTTTTATCAAAGGTTAGGAATTTAACCTAAATCGATTTAGTAATCGATTCAAGACCTGATCACAAAAGGCTGTGACTCAATTACCAAACCAATTCATTAGTTGTAACCACTCTGAAACAATTCATGAATTGATTCACTAATTGAAAGGTAGTTATTCTGTGACAATCGATTAGAGCTGTTATAAAAATCCAACCACCTTCAATTTTTCAACAAATCACACAGTTTTCTTTCTTTTTCAAGTGTGAAAATTCTTTGAGAAAATAGAGCAAAATAAGATTGGCTTTCATCTCACTATTTTTCTTAATCAATCAAGAGATTTTGAATCAAACCTCTATTGGATTCATATTAGCTATTTGAGATTTCATCTCAAATTATTGGTATTGTATTTCTTACTTTACCTTAATCTTTTTCATCTTTATTTTGCTGTTGAGATTTCTAGGTTAATAGGAATCTTGTTTAGGT
>JANHAO010016843.1:0-14200 GCA_026873985.1 Saraca asoca
CATGCTTTGGAGGAGGAAGTTGGAGGAGCAGGCTGATTTGCAGCAAGCTCTTGAGCTCCAAAGCAGAAGGCTAATGGGTCTCCAGCTTCTTGACATCAAGAAGCAACACCACCGGGCACTTTCAACAGGAAGTCCAATTCCTTCCCCAACTCACTCTCCGAACATGTTCAACCAAAACCTTGTTCTTTCCTCATTTCACGGCAGCTCAGAAGTCCAAGAGGGTATATAAGTTTCTTACGTTTTGTTGCAGTTGGTTTGAAACTGCTCGAATATTTCTGAGTAGTAAAATGAACTTGTTGAGTTATAATGTTTGATTTCAGAAAATGGTTCAAGTTCAGCTCCTGCTACAACTGTATCAATTCCTGTTGATCAGCAGCCATTGCAGCAGAAAGCCAACATTGCTGTTGGCAAGGAAGTGACAGACAATGGGGACAATGTTAATGGTAATGGCAATGGCAAGCAGGGCTCCAATCATGAAGACAGTGATTTGCAAGAATGGTATAAAACTTTATAATTTAGAATAAACCAAAAAGGCTACCAGAATAGTAAACATACGTTTTTTTCCCCCCCACATCATATTCCCTCTTTTAACCCATGCTGAAAGTTTTCTGCATTTATTCCAGATTTCATTTTTTTCTAATTTTGAAAGTCTCTTCTGGGTTTTGAATAAATGCAGTTTGGAGCATAATCTGCCAGACAGCCCATTTGCATCCCCTACTAAAGCTGTTGGAGACTATATGGCTGCCTTCTCTAATGGACCTCTTGAGGTCATTGATTCAGATGTCTCAGCTGCATCTGCCAACACTAAGTTTGCTACAAGCACACTGCTTCCAGCAGCATCTACTCTGGACATGGGTTCTTTCAAATCCTTCAACTGCCAAATGCCTAGGTATCCAGTAATTACCTGGCATCATTTTTAAATTTTGCACACCCAAATGAGATAATTCTCATGAAGTTTTTAAACTATTTCATCTGGGTTTCAATCCAGGTTCCCCACCGGCCACGGGGCCAACGGGATGTTTGCTGGCACTGGCGGACCCATTGGCATTTAGCTTCCTGAGTGCTCAGGTAAACTAGTAGGGATTTTTTTGCTTATTGAACAATGTTGTATCTGTCCTCAACGTGCACAGCCTGTGTTGTTTGTTTGTTGAGTTTAAAGTTTGGTCTGACTTATTTTGATATTGTATTGTGCAAATTATTTTACAGGAAGAGAAAGAACAATGACAGAAACCCTCCACAAATTAAACAAATCTGTATAGAATCATCACCTCCACCAGCACTACCATGGCCATCACCGTCGTCATCAATACTATACTACTTACTACCATACAAAATGCACACGTAAAAAGCAGTTCAGTAAAGGAAGTGGGGCATCACAGCCTTTCCTTTTTACTTTGTTGTTATTGTACCATTTTCATCTTTTGCTTATTTCTGTAGTAGAAGAAGCTGAACCACAGGTAAAAATAACACAGAAAGAATCAATGTGTATTAGGATCTCCTTGCACTGTAATTTCCTACCCCTCAGAGTTTCCTCCTTTTTACGCTTGTTGGATATTAGTCCCTCAGTGTTTCCTCCTTTTTACGTATGTTGGATGTTAGTTTAAGTAGAGTCTGTTAGTCCTATGTTGTTTGAGAAGGCATATTTTTACAGTCTTGTACAGCTGAAAGCAGGAATCATGCAGTGAAATCATCATCATGCAGAAGAAAAAAGTGGTAATAGCAGAGTTGTAACTACAAGGCTGATTCAAATCCCATAATGAGTAATTTGAGATTGGAAAATGGAGGAGGAGACCAGAAGGGAGGGAAGAAGGGAAGGTATAATTTGTTTTTATCTTTAGCTGGCTTTAGGCTTTCAAAAGTGGAAGATTTCATTTCTTCTACCCTCTACCGTGTCGCAGTTTGTTTTGTACTTTCTACTTAGATGTTATACACTTGTATCAACCCACCTTAGATTACCAGCCAGAAAAAGAGAAAGGATTTAGAAAGAAATATCAGAAAGCAAAAGGGAGTTTTTTTTTTTCTTAAGATTAATTGGCAATTGCTCTCTCTGCGTTCCTGTCGTACAATCTTTTTTTTTTTCCCACGTATTTTATTCAGAACTTTGTCTCCTTGCTTCTGCAATTATTTTTTTCCCTGTGCAATTTGTAACAATGTGGGGTCCGTCTTTATTTTTTGCCATTATTGGAGGGGGGAAAGAAAGAAGGCCACGGGGCCCACATGGCACATTATCACATGGGGTTGCTGACACTGCACGTGGGCCCTACAAGATTAATATAATGCCAGGTTGTGTGTGGGTCCAGCCCACCAACACCCACCCATGTGAGGGGTGCCGCTTTCTCTCCCTCCCTAGCCTTTAACTTTCCCCATTGTTGACAGGAAAGGACATGCACAGATCTAAAAGTAGACGTAGATGCCCACACGTATGACAAAAGTGCACGGTTACTGGAATCTTTGGGGTTCTGTGGCCTCCTGTGAATGTGTGACATAAATATGACAGAGCCTGTGACTCTGAATGACCGTGCCACAACTTTCATTTTTAACTGTAGCCTAGGCGTTTGTGAAAATGCTAAGGTGAAAGTTCGAACTTGAAAATGGGGTAAAAAAAAAAAAAACCGAAAAGTAGAGATAGAACAGAGTGGCACCTAGATGATAAGCACGAGCCGCCATGTTCTTTGTCTTTGACACGTAGGCTGCGCTGTAATTGGAAGACTATGTATAAACATTGAATCATGTCATTAGACTGTTTCCAAAGTGGTAGTGACTGGTGAATTGTGGGTTGGTTTCTTGGTAGTTCACGAACTAGATTTTGTGTTCTGGGGACGGAAGTGCATGTGTCAAAGAGGTAAAATCATGTTCCCAGGCTGATGAAGACAGTTTTGTCTGTGTCATGCTTTTAAAGTTTTGGACTTTTTTTGTGGGTTCTGGTTATTGGGTTTTGCTTATTTTAGTGGTGGAGGATTCTAGAAGCTTGAGAGGTAACCTCAACATGTCAAGCCTCTTTCAAATTCAGTGTTTGTGGTTAGTTGTTATCTTTGTTTTATAACCAGACAACTATATAGAATTGCAAACGATATGCTTTGGGCAGAAGGTTTTCAACAATCAGGCGTTACTTTATTATGGGGTTGGAAAATTTTGGGCTTAAAATGTTTAGCTGTCAAATGATATTTGGATTAGTTTTTGTACGTTTTTGTTGGTTTTCTTTTCTTTTTTTTTTATGATGAGTTAGTGATATAATTTTTACAAAATCTTAAACTATTATAAATTTGAAATTAACACATCATTTACTTAATTGCTTTATTAAATTGTCATTTTTTTGTATAAATTTTTTTAGCAAGAATCATAAAGTTATTGCATATTAATGTCTCAAGTCATTTTTTTTATATAATTTTAAAACTTATTATTAAGTATTTAATTAAAATTATATATATCTAATTTAATTTTTATTAATTATGTAATAAAAATTATGTGAAAAGTGTGATAATAAATAAATATATAATAATATTAAAATTTTTAATAAAAAATTTATATAAGTACATATGATTTATTAAAATGATTAACTAAGGAATGTTATTTTAAATTTTATATATTTAAAGATTTTATTTTTTAAGTTTTCAGTGGGGATAAAATTTAACTACCCCAGCCCTTCAAGAGTTGTTTTGCATTCTCTCTTTTATGATGTCTAATTTTGTATGTGAATTTATTTATAAATGAATTTTAAATTTTTTTTATAATTTTAGTTTCAGAGTTAAAGTTATTTTAGAATATTTAATAGAGTATTAGGTTGGACTCATTAGATTTCGTCTTGGTAGAAAGATTAGCATGATTAACGAGAAAGGGACAGGGGATTTATCATCTAATGCTTTGAATTATGCACCTATATGGCTATGTCACGTGTTTGATTAGAGCAAGAGCTAGAATAATAAGAATAGAGGGAGACAAAAAAACAGTCATATTATGTATACAAAAAAAAAAATTATCACAATTTTTTATAAGATAGTTGTTTATCATTAGATCATTGTATAAAGTTTAAATTCAATGACAAAAGTGGCCGTGTGAGGAAATCATATATAAAAATTTATATTTTTTAAAATTTAATTATAATTTTGATTTCTTAATATCTAAATTGTTTGTATTTTGTTCTTTTAAGTAAAATATTCTTTTTTATATATTTAATATAAAAATTGGATTAAATTAAAGCTAAATTTATAACTTTTGTCAAATATAAGATAAAAAAATTCTAGTTGATATAGATCTTTAACAAGGTTCTAAGCTAGTAATTATTGGGAGGAAAATTAATAAAACTTCTCTTATTACGTTGGAATAAGTACAATGATGTGACTTATTTAAACATCATGCTTTAACTATTAGCATGACATAATTAACTAATTTCATTCCTAATGATTATTAACTAGGAGTCTTGTTGGAGTATTAATTAGGATTTTTAGTCTCAATGACTAAAGTTACTAATGTAAGTCACATGTGATTTAATTTGCATATCAGCGGAATCAAAAATATAATTAATTCCTTTTTTTTATATTATGGTGGCAAAAAAATGTAAACTTAAAATTTCTTGTAAAGTGCTCAAAGTCTATTATTACTAACCTATGTCTTGTGTTTTAAAAACTAAAAAAACTTACTAGTGTAGTTAGCATTTTCTTAATGCTATGTTTAGATGTAAGAGGAGGAAAAGGAAAGAAAGGTTATTGTGCAACCTTTTCCTTATTTTGGAGTTTTAGTGGAATAGGGAAGGGGATGGTGAATTGTAATTAATCTTTCAACATTAGCACTTTTGTTCTCCTCCAATTTGAAGGGTTTTTGAAGGATTTCTAAACATTCAAAAAGTAGAAAGGGAAGTTATCTATTAATCTTTTTTCTTGCCTTTCATTTTCTCTTGTCGTTTTCCCTTCCAAACATATCATAAATGAAAGTTATTTGACTTCAACATATTAGGGGACTTAGGGTCCGTTTGTTTTGATGGAAAATGAAATTTTATAGAAAGTATTTTTTTAAGAAAATAAATTTTCAGAAAATGGATTGATTTTTTGTTATTTGGATAACATAAGTGAAAATACTTTTTCTTATTTGGTGTATAAAGACAAACTACTTTTTTTTTATTAAAAAATATCATTATGCATACCCATTTCATATTTAAGGTTAAGCCATATTATAATTGTTTTCTTATTAGAATTGTGTTTGTTAGAATTCTTTTCTCATTATGGACCTAATCATTCAGAAATTATTAAGAATGTTAAAGTATAGTAGCCCATATGTGAAGAGAAAAGGTTGGGCTTTATTAGTGACACTTAGTTCCAAATAAGATATTGGATGTTTTTTGTTAATAGGTTGGATTAATACCACCATTACATTTTTTTTTAACATGGTCTATACTCCTAATAGCCTATATTATTGCATATTCCCCATCTATCTATAGACTCTCTCTCTAATTTTGTTGTGAAGTTAGGATAAGAAAGGAGGAGTGACTTTTTTGAACTTGATCTGTACTTGTAATCATTATCAATTCAAAATCAAGAAGCAATATATATTATTATCATAAATCAATCAAAAAATGCATGTGACCATTCATCTATTTCATCTTTGTATTATTCACATAAAATTTTATGCCTGTTTATATAGTTTGTTCAATCATAATATTATAAAAAGTTTACTAATTGGTATCAATGTCTAACAAACTATGTAAACATGACTAATTTGTACATGAATTGATGAAATTCATTATCTAATCCGTATTGTGATAATTTATTTTTGATAGTATTATTCTTGAATATGAAAATGTTATGAGTCTTAAAATATTTCAAAGCTATATTCATATAAATTAATGTTTTTATTTTTGAATATTATTATATGATTTATTCTGTGTGATTTGAATAATATTGTATGTATTATTATGAGATTGGTACATAATATAAATTTGAACAATTACTGAAAAATTTCAGATTTTCAATTGAATTTTTAGAATTTTGGCCATTAGGTAACAAATTGATCTTTCATTAAATTAGGCCAAAATTTTGTGCAATTGTTCAAATTGGTTGATGTAATTGTTTTAAATTGTTTAAATGAGCAAAAACCCCAAATCAATTTTGCGAAATTTAATTTTTAAATGCTTTTTTTATTAAAAATGTGTTACGAAAAAAATTTAGTTTTAGCTTAAGGGCTTTGATTTGGAATTGCTGTTTATTATCCAGATCTTTTGAAATTGATTTGGAGTTTAGACTTAGAATTAATTGGATAATGAAACCCCTTAATCAATTTAGGAGAATCCGAACTAAAATTGTATCAATTTAAAAAAATGTTGATTGGTTAAAACTCTAGTTATTAGTTTAATCTTGATCAAAATTGAACGTTTTGCTCAAATTTATTGTAATTAATTTTAGATTTCAACTTAGAATGTTAATTTGTATTAAAACTCTAAATTAATTTAAGAAAATAGTATTGTAATTACGGTTATTAATTGACAAAACTCTAAAAGCATAGAACACGCTATTTTTCAATAACAATTTGATTAAAAAGTATATATCTTTCGTTGATTATTTGAAATTGGTTAAGGGTTAAGATTATAATCTTTTGGGCAATACGAAGCCACACAATAATTGTGCAAGATACTGCTGGAAGCATAAAAAATGAAATCAAGTTGCAAAATTGTAGAAATAGACCCGTAAAGCACATCTGGGTGAAGAAGAAGACTTCTAACCCATCCGATGCAAACTCACACATGGGGAGGCGCATGAGAGCCGTGTGTCATCATGCGTGACTCCTTTTGCGACAATGATTATATTATTAGCCTCCACTCTTTAAAGTAAGAATTTTAGATATTTTCTAGAATTTTTTGAAATTAAAAATAATTTAATTATTTTTATTCATTTTATTTAAATATTAATTTGAAACGATTTAGGCTTAAAATTTTTTGTATGTGATTCTTATATTGAGAGCTACAGTATCTTTTTTTAGAACTTGTGGATACTGTAGCATAAATAAATTAATTTTAACATGTTTCATGCTTAAAATAAAATTTTGTACGCGTCAAGCTAATTCACATTATGTCATGAAATTTTATGTAATTATGAGCTTATATGTCATGAGCCTAATTACATAAAATTTTGTTAATAAAATTATTAAAATAATTTAATTGGATAAAAAAAGAGTACTATGTTAATAATAGCTAAATACCCATCAGCATAATATTATTAATATAGTTTATTGGTAATAATGCAGATATAGTATTAAATATTTTATTTTTACAATTTTAAAACACTCTATCAGAGTTAGGTTTTAAGAGTGTGACATTTAATTCTTGTATAATATTATAAAGTCTTAAATGCTTTATCAGTATTAGGTCTTATAGTATAATAATACACATATATAATTGCATAGTTAAAGTTTATAAGGAAAATAAAAGTATGATTAAATTGATTACATGCGTTAACGTGTTGATAAATTTTCTTCAGCTTCCATGCCTATGCAATTGACTTCTCTTAAGATACTAAATGAGACAAATTATGAGGACTGGGTTGAGTCTCTGAAACTTTATCAGGTTGTCACTAATTTGGATTTGGCACTTAGGGAAGAAGAGCCCACTATTGATGCAAATTCTACTACTGAACAAAGAGCTAAGTTTGAAAAATGGACACACTTAAACAGATTGTACTTGATGGTGCTGAAATTCACAATGAAAAAGACCATAAGATAAAGTATTATTGAATTTGAAAATGTTAAGACTTTTCTTGATTTTGTTATCGAGAAATGTGTCAAGTTTGACAAAGCTTAAAAGGGTTAGTGCCTCTCACTTCTTGATAAGGCTACGTATAATGGTATTTGTGGAGTGCAGGAGCAAATTTTGACGCGAGTTCATTACTTCTAGTTGAAAAGTATGAAAGTTGAATTAGATGATAGTTACTTGATCTGATAAGCATTGGAATCTTTACCAGCTCAGTTTGATGTTCTGAAGACATCCTATAGTACCCAAAAGGGTAAATGGACTATCAATGAGATGACCTTAATTGTTAGTCAGGTTGAAAAGGATATGAGAAAGGGAAAGGTTCAGAATGTTAACTATGTGCCTCACGACTTAATTTTAGAATAAGGAATAAGAGTGCATCAAAGGGACAATAAAGGGAAGTTTACCTATGAAAAGAAGAAGGGTGAAAAGAATGAACAATGTCACAAGCCTAAAAAAACTAAATTCAAGGGAAATTGCGACATTTGTAAGAAATATGGGCACAAAAAGTTGAAGTGCTTCAAATATATGAAATGAGTTGAGAAGAAGGAGAAACATACCTCTCTAGCTTTAGTCTATTTTGAATCGAACATTATTGATATGCCATTGAACACTTGGTATTTAGATCTTAGTGCCAATATTCATGTGATAAATTCCTTATATGCGCTGAGAAATCTAAGGAGACTAAGTTATACAAAGCTGATTGTTCGACTTAGGAATGGCGAAAGAGTTCTAAGTGGCGTATGTAGGAGCTTTTTCATTATGGTTATCTATCGGACATGTACTAGAACTCAAAAACATTGTTTATATATCTTTCATAAGGAGGAACTTAATTTTTATTATGGCTCTAAATAATGATGGTTATTTATGTCCTTTTAACAGTAGAAAATTTAATTTCCTTTAAAATTCATGTGTGGTTGGTAATAGTATATTGTGTGATAGATTGTACAAGATCAATTTGGACCTCAGTTTTGCTGACTCAATAAATACAGTGACTCAAAAGAAAGGAAGTCAAATTGATGAGAAATCCTTGATGTTGTGGCATAGAAATTTGGGACACATTTCCAAAGAGAATATGCAAAGACTTATAAAAGAAGAGGTCTTACATAATCTTGATTTCTCAGACTTCAACATATGTATATTTTACATCAAGGAAAAACTCCCTGCTAAAGTTAAAAAGGGGAAAAAAGGCAGAAAATGAGATATCCTAGAACTGATTCACGCTAACATCAATAGATCTATTACACCTAGTGCTATAGGTGACTATAAATACTTCATTACCTTTGTCGATAATTATTCCTAGTTTGGATAGGTGGAGTTGCTCAGTGAAAGAGAGGGAAGATGAGAGATAAAAGAAAGACAAAAAATAACATAGGAAGGGAATGATAGAGAGAGAATAGTAAAAGAGCACAAAAGAGAGAGAGAGAGAGATAAGAGAGAAAGAAAAAAAATGAGAGAGATGAATGGAGGAAAAGAACGAGAGAGAAAAAGATAAGAGAAAAAGAAGGGGTAGAGAGAGAAGGAAGAGAGTTAAAAAAAAGAAAGAAAGTGAAATTATGTAATGTAAATGACTTGAAAAAGTGATTTATTTTAATCAAAAAGAAAAAGTCACTTTCTCCCAAATAGACTATCATTTTCTAATTGACAAGTTAATTTTCTTATTAAATCTAAACATAAAAAACTTAGAAAAACAGTTTTCAAAAAAATATTTTTCTCTTAAATGCTTGTAACAATCAAAGAATATCAATACAAGGGAGAAAGAAATAAGAAGTGTATTTGCAAAGGATATTTTAAGGTAGTTACAGTTATAATTGAATTTGAAAATGCTAAGACTTTTCTCGATTTTGTTATTGAGAAATACGTCAAGTTTGATAATGCTTAAAGGGGTCAGTGCCTCTCATTTCTTGATAAGGCTGTGTATGATGGTATTTATGGAGTGCAGGAGCAAATTTTGAAGCTGGTTCATTACTTCAAGTTGAAAAGTATGAAAATTGAATTAAATGACAATTACTTGATCTGACAAGCACTAGAATATTTTCTAGCTCAATTTAATGTTCTGAAGACATCCTACAGTACCCAGAAGGGTGAATAAACTATCAATGAGTTGACCTTGATTATTGTTAGTCAAGTTGAAGAGGATATAAGAAAGGGAAAGGTTTAGAATGTTAATTATGTACCCCATGGCTCAACTTTAGAATAAGGAATGAGAGCACGTCAAAGGGGCACTAAAGGGAAGTCTACCTATGAAAAGAAGAAGGGTGAAAAGAATGAACAATGCCACAAGCCTAGTAAAGCTAAATTCGAAGGAACCTGCAACATCTATAAGAAATGTGGGCGTAAAAAGTTAAACTGCTTCAAATATATGAAATAAGTTGAGAAGAAAAAGAGAGGTACCTCTCTAACTTTAGTATATTTTGAATCAAATATCATTGATGTGCCATCGAATACTTGGTATTTAGATACTTGTGCCAATTTTTATCTAACGAATTCCTTACAAACATTGAGAAATCCGAGTAGACCGAGTGATGCAAAGCTGATTGTTTGACTTGGAATGGCAAAAGAGTTCTAAGTGAAGTATGTAGGAGCTTTTTCATTATGTATATCTACTGAACATGTACTAGAACTAAAAAACATTGTTCATGTACCTTTCATAAAGAGGAACTTAATTTTTATTGTAGCTCTAGATAATGATAGTTATTTATGTCATTTTGACAATGAAAAATTTAATTTCCTTTAAAATTCACGTGTGTTTGGTACTGGTGTATTGTGTGATAAATTGTACAAGATCAATTTGGACCTTAGTTTTACTGACTCGATAAATACAATAATTGGAAAGAAAGGAAGTCAGATTGATGAGAAATCCTCGATATTGTGACACAGATATCTAGTGACACATTTCCAAAGAAAATATGCAGAGACTTATAAAAAAAAAAGGTCCTGCATGATCTCAATTTCTCAAACTTCAATACATGTATAGATTACATCAAGGAAAAACTCTTTACTAGAGTTAGAAAGGGGAAAAAAGGCAAAAAAAATGGGATATCCTAGAACTGATTCACACAAACATTAATGAACACATTACACCTAGTGCTATGGGTGACTATAAATAGTTCATCATCTTTATCAATGATTATTTTGAGATTGGATGGATGAGCTGCTCAGTGAGATAAGGGAAGATGAGAGATAAGAGAGAGACAAAGAATGAGATAGTAAGGAAATAATGGGGAAAGAATAATAGAGGGGCGCAGAAGAGAGAGAGGAGAGAAAAAAAAAGATGAGAGAGATGGACGGTGGAAAAGAATGAGAGAGAAATAGAGAATAGAAAGCGGTAGAAGGAAAAAAATAGGAGAAAAAGAAAGGATAGAGAGAGAAGCAAGAGAGTTAAAAAAAAAAAAAGAGAGTATAAAATTATATAATGTAAAGTGATTTGAAAAAGTTATTTATTTTGATCAAAAAGAAAAAATCACTTTTTTACTAATATACTATCATTTTCTAATTGACAGGCCAACTTTTTCTTATTAAGAAAAATAGTTTTCAAAAAGGTATTTTTCTCTCAAACACTTCTAGTAAGCAACAAATATCAACACAAGAGAGAAAGAAATAAGGAGTGTATTTGCAAAGGATATTTTAAAGCACTTACAGGTCTCTATCCTAAATTTCTAAATTGAATATTCTTCAGAGTTTTTTTTATAACGTAAAAGAAAAATTATTAATATTTATTTTTTTTATAAATTAAAGATGATGATGTTTAAATATAAAATCTCTAACACATTATTTAAAATCTTTCACTGTTAGATCACATGGAATGATTTAATGTTTAAAACTTATGCCCTCTTAGCATTAAACTAAAAAAAAAAAAAACAACTTATTACCAAAAGAAGAAGAAGAAGAAGACAACTTTCTAAATTACTCATTATTAGAGATTATTTTTTATCAACATCTTGAGTTGATAGAGTTGACTTCGCAGGGGTTTCCCCTCCTCTCATTCATTTTCTCACGTCTTCCACCAAACGCTCAAATAATAATAATATATAATAATTATTTGGGAAAATATCTTTAAATACAAAAATATATTGAAAGATCACCAATAATATAACATCTTGACTCTGAAGCTTTTTCAATAGGGAAAAAAAAAAAAAAAAGAAGGGATCTGTACTCAAATTCTTCGATGCCGTAGTTATGATCTCTTTGAACAATAGCAGAATTACATTCCTAGGTTGCTTCATTATATGTATCTCAGTGTGCATATAAATAATTAAATTTCTTTGTAAAAATGTTTCTATTCCATTAGCAAATATTTAAATTAGACATGCATTAAAAACAAAACAAAACAAACAAATAAATAAATAGCTGATGTGGTACTAATATTATTCTTGAAATTAAATTATACTGTAGGGATCAGATGTTTAGACCTCAATAATTTTTTAAATCCAAAAATAACTTAAAACTAATATTGATAATTATTAAAAAAATTCTGATATATTCGATCATGGTCATCAGGGGGCAGATGATGGAGAAAGAAGAGGTTGAAATTGCAAGAGATAATGAAGGTGACTATAAATTATTATTATTATGGTGAATGTGACTACTAATTATAAACTTATGGTGTGATTATGATTTCAAATATAATTAATTAATCTTAATTATCATAAGGTCAAAGGAAAGCAACCGTACATAAGTATAATGAACACATAACATGGCCATATATATAATTGGCATCTTGTGTTGTGAATGGATACAACACAAAAATCTCAGCACATGCACAAATTCAAGAGAAGAAAGGAAGAAATCATGTGCAACCAAATCGGCTGCAGTATGAAATTTTTTCCATTTGTTTTAAAATTAAATTGAAAATATAAATTTATGAGAAAGATATATTTAATTTTTTTATTTGTTTTGAAATAATGGATTTTAGTAAAAAAAATAATAGATTACAGAATAAAAAACTATATTTTTATCTTAAGAAAATTGACAGATAAGAAATTGAGGAATCTTGATTCCTAGAATTACATGTGTGCTACAAAAAAGAAGGGAAAGGAAAAGGGAAAATAAGAGAAGATCCTAACATTTCAAACAAAAGTAATATAACACTCACTTATTTAATTTTAAAGTATAAATCACAACATATATTACGACTACAATTTATAATGTCTTTTGTAATCATAATTTTATTATGTAAAGATGATATTGTTTTATATTTATTTATAATTTTATTAATTATAACACAACTGCAATGGACAATTTCATTAGTAAATCAACTTAGAGACAGCGTCTTGTGGTGGATGGGCAGTAAAAGAAATCGTGGAGAAGAAAAAACAAAGGAAGAGATGATCCAATGCAAGACTAATGTTACATTTCCTTGTTATTTTTTTTTCCAAAAAAACTTGTTTTTTTATATATTATAATTTGAATTAAAATTATTTACATGTTTGCTGACTTCACTTATCAGGATTTAATTGTGAAATGTTAAAAGACATTCAAATTATTTTAGCAGCTAATAGGTGACTTCTTACTTTGATAACAACTGTTTGATTATTTTCTGGTCTCATAAAGTAAGGAAACTTTTGCCTTGTACACTTTATTTTATTTTCAAATGAATTTTTTTGAAAGGGGTTTGAATTTAATTTAAAAAAGAATTTAATATATTTTATTTCATTTATAATTCGTATTTGAATTATCAATGTCATTATGAAATCCATTAAATTTATCGAGGATTTGACTAGAATTCATTTTATTTGATATAAAACATATATTATATTAATAATTTTACTCTTATCCTAACATTTGTTGATCATAATATTATCAAAATCTATTTTTAAATTAAATTTTATGTATTTTTTAATCTATTTCAAACAGAAAAATTATTTATAAATAAATTAAAATAATTATTTTTCATATTATTTTAAAACACTAGAATTCATTTATAAATGAATTAAAATCATTTCTATTGAAATTAAATAAATTAAATTTTTTTAAAGAAATTGATTCCAAACTTGACGTTAACACCCTAAGCATGTGAAATTGAACTTGATTACAAACTTTACAATATAAAGATTTTCAATACAACAATATTTATAAAAATAGGAAAATATATATTGAAATACAACCCATAGATAAGAAATAAAAAAACTAAAACAAAGCAGTGTCGCAATCAGCTATTCATGAATTTATAATAAATGTTGAAGATATTTTCATAAAAAAATAAATTATAACATAGAAAATATACAAGACAATGCTTTGGTTATTGTTGCCATTCCTTCTCTTATGAAAAGGCATGCACATGTGCAATGTAATCTATTTATGTTTTTTTTTTTGAGTTAATTTTATAAAATGTCGAGTTTCAGAAATTGGCTAAGAGACCAATATAACGTTTGCCAACGGATTTTTTGTTGCATTTAATGCCAAGTTGCTAACATCAAACGACAAAACCGGCAAATGACTTAATAGAATAGTTATGAACGAATTTGT
>JANHAO010016844.1:0-14202 GCA_026873985.1 Saraca asoca
ATGTCCAAGTTATCCATGTGATGCGTGCCTCCCACCACTGAAACCAGTTAAGAGCTTTTCCTTCTAAGCAAATTGCTGCTGCCGATACCTTCTCTTGCTTCGGAATTCTGTTTATGCGAAAATGCCTCTTAGCTCGGTAAATCCACCCGTAAGGGTCCTCACCCGTGAAATAAGGAATCTCCAATCTCCTTATTCTCTCACCTCCCGTATCATCCAAATTGTTTCCAGAGTTTCCTTCACCCCATTCTCCTCCACCACCTGTTCCTGAGTCTTTGTGGTGATGGTCATTTTGCCTTTTTTCCATGAGTTCCATTAACCTCACCAATCTGTCTTACAAATGCTGCTGTCCATCAAGGAATTCCTTGTGCATACCCTCCATTTTTTGTTCCAGTTCTTCAATTCTTCCTTCCATCTTTTGAACGCAGCAATGAGGGCTCCCCAAGATCAGGGGCTCTGATACCAATTTGATAAGGACTGAAATACTAAGATGTTTTATTGAATATATCACCCAAACAAAGAGGAAACTCCCTCTGAATTACAAGATAAACACTAGATAAGGACAGAAATTAAGTGCAGAAAGATAATAACTAGAGAACCCCTAGACACCAGAGAATCCTCTTCCCAAACCTCTCCAATTCACTCCAAAATATGCCTCCTTAGCCCTCCCCTGGAGTCCTCTTTTATCTTTATTGTTGGTGCATATTCCCAATGCTAATTATTGTTCTCTTCATTCTAAATTCTGATACTAATTCCCAATGCTAATTATTGTTCTCTTCATTCAATACTGATTATTCTATTATGCCTCTGCCTCTCCTATCTCTCTCTCTACTGTTTCTGGAATAAACACCTCTCCATTCTCAGGCCCAATAAAACTAGCCCTGTTCTCAGGCCCACGAGAACCCAGCTTATGCCTCCTTCTCCTGTACACTTGGGCTAAGGGTGTATCCCACACCTAAATTTCATACTGACAAAGAGTCATAACCATTCCTAAATAAAACCAAATTCCTAAACAATTGATACTAAACTCACCTATGAGTCTTAAAAGTAGGAACATCTGTAATAGGAAAAGTTAAATAGCATAACTGAAATTGAAATGTTGAACTCCTGTGCTGGTGATGATCTCAAATTTATTGTTACATGATCATTGTCACCTTCATCATCTTTTCATCTAAAATTTCTTTCGTTTTTATCCTGTGTTGTTCCTCTTTCTGTTTTCCACTTCTACATTTATATATTTGAAGAGTTCTTTTGTGACATTTTATGATAGGTACAAATTTTACTGTCAATTTTTATAGCCCTAGGTTCTGTATATTGTTAATACTCTTGCATGAACAGGTTTGGGATGTTTCACGTGGTACAGACGAGGGATTGATTGGTGGGGCCACAATTCTTCTCTTCAACAACAAAAAGCAACTTAAAACCGGGAAGCAAAAGCTCAGGCTCTGGGCAGGAAAGGCGGCAGATGGAACGTTTCCTACAAGTACTCCTGGAAAGGTTTCTAGTGAGCATTATTAAGTGATTTTAGATTAGATGTTGTGTTTCATTTTTCTTGCTTTGGTAATTTAATGAAATGAAACATTCTTTGTTTGAATAATTATTCTTTGGTTTGCCCTCATTAGGTCCCGAAGCATGAGCGTGGGGAGATGGATCGTTTGGAAAAGCTTGTGAATAAGTATGAACGTGGCCAGATTCAACGGGTGGACTGGCTGGACCGCCTCACATTCAAAGCCATGGAAAAAACCAAGGAATTTGAAAGCTCTAAACATGGAAGTTCTAATTTGTACCTGATTGTAGATTTTTGCAGTTTTGAGCATCGAGTTGTTTTCCAGGTATCTTTGTCTCCTATTGTCAATAGATGTGCTCTCTGACTTTTCAACTAATGTAGCTTTGGAGCTGCATACACTCAGAAAATTCTGTAATTTTAGTTGATTTCCATAATAAAAAATCTCATCAAGATGTACTGGTCAGAAGAACCATCAGTTGATTTTCCTCTTCCCTCCATAAATGTTTTGGTACACAAGTGTTTTGGACTTTTAGTTATTAGATCTACCATACAACTTTGGGAGCCAATAAATTCTTGCTTTTGTCACTTACAAACTAACAGAGGTTTTGGATATTAACTGTTATGGTCTTCATTTTTGTAAGGAAGCAGTTTTACCTGCTGCTAATATCATTTTTGAAATCTAGCTGTAATTCTTCAGTGAAATGAGATAGTAAGTTTTGTTTCTTTTCAGTTACTATATTGTGTAATAGATTTTAGGTTAAATTACTCTTTAACTCCTTATGGTTTCACTCAATTTTTAATTACGTCCTTATAGTTTGGAAGTTTTGAATTAGATCCTTAAAGTTATTTTTCCTTCTAATTGAAGACCTCATATTACCTTTAAGTTAGGTCCTTTTAGTAATCCACTCAGGTGAACAATACCTTGTTGACGTGGGATAACAATTGCAGATTGAAAGGCATGCGACCCATCCTTTCCTTCTAACAAATGATATAACTCCATAAAATAGCCTAATTTCCTTTAAGTTTTTTTCCACCGGATACAAATAAAAATGGTGTGGAAGTTCCATATTAGAAATTATCAAGCCACTTTAACAATGCATTGTTTGTGTGTGTGGGCTACTAATGGAACCCAATGAAAAAGCGATGGGAAGTGTCCAATTAGAAACAAAAAACAAGTATAAGAACTCAATTCAAGACTTTTCAACTATAAGGATTTAATTGGAAATTGAGTGAAAGTATAGGGGCAATAGAGTAATTTAATCTAGATTTTATTTTACTACACTTACACTGTAAGTGATGCCAAATGGCAATACAATCTTTTTCATTTATTTTTGGATTAATGAATATTGATACAGTTTTTACACATCATAGCTCTTATGTGTTAGAATGTGTAGGAATCAGGTGCAAATTTTTTGTTGCCATCCCCTATTGCTTCAACAAATGATATTGTTACGGTCTGGGACCCAGAAGTGGGGAAGATAAATCCTTCTGAACACAAGCAACTAAAGTTGGCCAGGAGTTTGACCCGTGGTGTCATAGACAGAGATCTGAAGCCAAGCTCAAATGAGAGAAAGTAAGTGTAAACTTTTGCATCTGAGACCTGGATTTCATATTAATACAGCTTATTATTTTTATCCTCTTTCACATCATCCATCTCATACTTGAATGTTTATGTCAGATGTGTTTTGAATCTTATCTGCTAGTTCTTATTATTCTTCTGTACAAGATTGTATAATCCCTGAGACTGGGGTTCCTTCTAAGAATGCTGTGGCTTTTAAAAAGCTTCTGTGCTTAGGGTTCTGGAAGAATATTCAATATACTGTTCAATAAACATATAATAAAAGCTGTTGTTGAATGGTAAAATATATTGTAAAGCTAATGTAAATTGATTAGTAACATCTTTTTCATATTTCTTTGTTCCATAATGTTGTCATTTCTTCTTTTGCTCAATATGATACTACTCTCCTGAAATTTTCATTTCACCCGAAATCTTAACAGAAGAGAGACTTCTGAATTGTTGACTCTTTTGAATTTGTTGGATTATTTTCATTTATCTTATATATTCCAGATAGATGTATTTGGTCTCGACTCCTCTGGTGGTGTGTTCACTTGTAAATCTTTCTTTAATTTTTAGGTCCAAAATCCTTCCAATCTAAATTTGCCTTTTCATATTTCTTTTTGGAAAATTAAGGCTCCTTCTAATGTTAAAGTTTTTGTTTAGATTGCTCTTTTGAATAAGATCAATAATAATTATATGTTACAGGTGCGCAGACCTCATGTCCATGGATATGTGTTTGATATGTTCAAAAAATTCAAAGAACAACAGTCATTTGTTATTTTGCATTGTGAGATGGCTTGGCAGTTATGGAATAGGCTCTTCTCTTTGTTTGGGGTTTCATGGGTTTGCCCAGCTACTCTGGACAGTCTTTTTTTCCACTAGATATTGTGGTTTTGGGGGGAATAAGGAAAAAAATGCACTTCGGGAAGTTGCAAGACTTACTGTCTTATGGTATATATGATTGAAAAGGAATGCTAGAATTTTTAAACTACTATATCAGCTGATGATTTTGGTGTGGGATAAAATTTTGTTTGTCACCTCGCTTTGGTTTAAAGCTTATAGATTCTTTTGAGGGATAAGTTTGATAGACCTGTAAAGGAACTTAAAGTCTATTTTAGATCTTTGATAGGATGGTTTCTTTGGTGTTTTATTGAAATTTTTTGTTTTCTTTCTTACAATTGAGAAATGCTTATCAGCTTTTCTTGTATTTTTCTCTTTGTTAGAGTTATAATAAAGCCATTCCTGAACCTTTTCCTAACAGCTTAAGCTTTTGGGAACTATTGGCACTTTATATGGTACTGGAGCCTCTTAGACTAAAAGGTCAAGGGTTTGATTACTACTGCCTCCACTCTTCTAACTAAGGTGGGCCTCTGCCATGTCCATGCTTCAAGCCCAAGGGTCTATCACGTTGGGGGGTGTTAGAGTTATAATAAAACCATTTCTGGGCATTCTCTTAACAGCTTAAGCTTTTGGGAAAAAGCAGTCCCTAGGGTACTATTTAAAAGTTGTTGACTTGTGACCTTTCAGAATGCTGGAAGAAACAGCCTAAAATAAAGTTGACTGAATCCAAATTTGTGACTTTTCTGTATTCCCAACTAGATCCTGCCTTGAGTCGTTTTACAGGAGCTATGGTGGCCTAATATCTTCTGCACTTCAGATTAATAAATTCAGTTCTTTAACAGCATGTGTCAAGTGAGAAAAAAAAATCGAGTAAGATAAAGCAATTGAAATCTTAATGAATTTTCACTACCACATATTTTGGGATCACATTGTTAAATCCTCTCAACTAATTGATTTTATATCTACTTAGGGAACTGTTTATTGGAAAAAGTATAACTTAATTACAATCTGTGTTGAGATAAATGTTGAGAGTTCTTGCAGTTGCAGAATCGACTAAGGCGAGAGAAATGGTATAATGTACCTGATTCCAGTGGCCCGTGGTTGGTACTGCTTAAAGGGCTTTAGAGCATAATATATCAGATAAATGATAGCTTAGTAAGTTGTACAAATGTTAGTAAAAAAAAATGAGAACATTTCAAATGTCTTAGTTGAATGAAATAACTGGGAAATAAGGGTTAACACTCATGTAACTTTTAGCTTTTCTGCCATGAATCATTTTTTTTTATTTTAATTTGGTAACTGGATATCTACTTTATCAATTTTTCCCTTTGTTTGACAGTATTCTATTTATTTTTTTCCCACTTGTTTGACAGTATTCTACTTCTTCTGGATATGTGTTTGATGTGTTCTAGAAGTATGGAAACTTAGTCACTTGTTTCTTCATTGTGAGGTTGCATGGCAGTTATGGAATAAAATTTTTTCTTTGTTTGGGATTTTGTGGGCTTGTCCAAATACTTTGGACATATTCTTTTCAAGCAGATATGGTCTTTTTTGGACATTGCGAGGAAAAAAAGGCACTTTGGGAAGTAGCAAGACTTGTTGTTTTATGGTGTATATGGTTGGAAAGGAATGTTAGAATTCTTAAACAATAATTTCAGCCTATGTTTTTGGTGTGGGATAAGATAATGTTTGTTGCTTCTCTGTGGCTTAAAGCTTATGGCTTCTTTCGAGTAATAAGTTTGATTGATTTGCAAAGGGATTGGGAATCTGTTTTAGAACTTTGATTTGTTGTTAACTATGTAACTTTTAATATTTAGATTTTCTTTACTTGTAATCTTTTTCATCTCTTATTAATATTTTCTTTTTCTATAAAAAAAATATTCTCTTTTATGTCAAGGTCTATACAGAGGATACTAAAATACCCACCAACAAGGACTTTGAGTGGAGATGAGAGACAGCTCTTATGGAAATTCCGTTTTTCTTTGATGTCTGAAAAAAGGGCTCTCACAAAGTTTCTTCGCTGTGTTGAATGGAGTGATGTTCAAGTAAGTCTGCTATTACCTTTATTCTTTTGAGTTAAAAAAAAAAAGGCGTTGTGAACTTAGATTTTAGGCAAGTAACAGCTATGCCACTTGATATAATGACTTACTATGCCCTTGTCTACATTCTAATATTTAATATTTACCTGTTTCTAATAACTGCATAAAACTATATTTTAGTTGTCATTAATTGGGTATAATGTATTACAGCATATATTTCAAATATTTTGTTCTTTATTTTTGTTTCTTCTAGGATTCTGATACATGCTCTCTCTACATTCTAATATTTACTATTTACCTGTTTCTAATAACTGTGCATAAAACTATATTTTAGTTGTCATTATTTGGGTGTAATGTATTGCAGCATATATTTCAAATATATTGTTCTTTATTTTTGTTTCTTCTAGGATTCTGATGTGTGCTTTGTCTCTCATTCCTTTCTGTTTTGAATTCTTAGTGTTTATATCAAACTAGTGATGGAAATTCTGTGATGCTGATCTGATCACAGGAAGCAAAACAAGCAGTAGAACTGATGAACAAGTGGCAAATGATTGATGTATGTGATGCGCTGGAACTTTTGTCTCCTGTTTTTGAAAGTGAAGAGGTAATTTTGACTTATGATTTAGATAAGAGTAGTGTCTTTTTAAATTTCTTTTGAATATTTCAGAATGTTTTGAAGTGCCTCTTCCTCTTTCATTTTACTGTGAGCACATCAGAAAATAGGAATGCTGCAAGTTGCAAATGTTTCCAGATGCTTGTCTCAAAGTTGACATTTACTGATCTACACTCAGGATTTAAACTTTGATGATCTCTAAACTTCTGTTCTTGGTAGATCTTTTGGATAACATTGTTTTGGATGAAGTGGGGCTGTTCTTTCTACTGATTTTAATGTGATGGCACTTCCGTTGGCTGATAATGGGGAAACTTGTGTTCTTCTTCTATAGTGGACATTTTATTTCGGTTTTCAATCTTATAAAGAGCAACCATTAGAAAATGTTAAGCATAGTTCCTTAGAGGCAATTATATTATTTAAGGGAATATCTAAGGCGGAAATTGCAATTTGATCTATCTCACTTTCAGTTACAATTTGTCAAAAGCTGATGGAATACTTTAGTGATAGTGTAGGTGCATTGCTTCATATCACAAGTTTTCCGTTACCTCAGAGAGATTTTTAATGCACATTTATTAAAGGGTAAATCACACGGAACCTCCTTCAACTATTTATGATTTGTCCATAACCCCTTGAACCACGAAAATGTGTAGATAACCCATTAGACTTCATAAACTGTGCACTTAGCCTTCTTTGTTATCCTTTTATTCACTAAACTAAATGAAATAAGTTATTTTCCTATGACGTGACTAGTTAACACTACAAAATGCATTTTTATCCTTCAAATCCATAATGTTTAAATTTTGGAACTTTAGTTCAATGCTTTTTCATCCCCAAAATTTACTATTTGTGGATGTTGGAGCTTCAATCTTAAAAGTTGAAGATGTCTACCAACACTAATTTCTCCATTGCAAACTATTTCTTTAAAGATGGATATCTATGTAGTAGTATTACTTAGTCATATAATAAGAACATGTGTTTTTTTGTTAAATTTAATGAACCAAAAGTCAACTTAAGGGGTAAAGTGCACGATTTATAAAGTTTAGATAGGTTATTTACACATTTCTATAGTTCAGGAGGGTTATATGTACATTGCAAATATTTAAAGAGGGTTTTGTGTAATTTACCCTTTATTAAATCATAAAATCCCTAATTCTAGTACTTTCAATTAGGTCCGTGCCTATGCAGTTAGTGTCCTTGAAAGAGCTGGTGATGAAGAGCTCCAATGCTACTTGCTTCAACTGGTTCAAGCTCTTCGGTTTGAGCGCTCTGACAAATCTCGCCTTTCTCACTTCCTTGTCCAACGGGGTATGTCCATGAGGGTGTTAAAGTGCGCTTATGTGCTAATCTTTCTATATCTGACTCTTGTCTGATGGAAGCTTATTTAATTTTGACAGCATTACGCAATATTGAATTAGCTAGCTTCCTTCGCTGGTATGTAGCTGTTGAACTTTATGACCCTGCATATGCCAAACGGTTTTACTGCACTTACGAGCTTCTAGAGGAGAACATGATGAAGGTATGAGCTAATGTGAATTTTTCATTACCTAACTGTTTGCTCTAATAATTTTGTTTATCAAGTCTCTAGGCATTCCTCTGTGTTCATTATTATGATAGTTATCATGCCTTCTGTCTATTGTTGAGATCTCTTACTTTGTTATTTTTTATTTCCCATTCGGAAAAAAAAGTTTGCGGCCTCAGGGTTGTGAAAATATCTTTTGGTGATCAGTTTATTTAGAACTTCGTCTTCCCCTGCAAGATATTAATTTATTTTGACAAAATAAAGCTTGAAGATTGCAGCAAATTTTATTTTATTGTATATGAGTGATATATGGATATATAGATTGATTAAAGGTTATAATGCTAACTGGAATGGATTTAATTCTGGAATTTACAGATTTTTTTTTCACTCCCTTTCTAACAGTTGGCAGCTGGTGCAAATGGGGAGGAAGATGGGTTTAAATTGTGGCAGAGTTTGGTACGTCAGACAGAATTGACTGCTCAGTTAGGTTCAATTACTAGAGATGTAAGGAATGTACGTGGCAATACCCAGAAGAAGATTGAAAAGCTTAGGCAATTGCTTTCTGGTCTTCTTAGTGAACTTACCTACTTTGATGAGGTATGACTCTAAAATGAAGATCTTCAACATTTAATAACTTAAATTCTTTCCTATCTTAATGAATGAGATATGTCTTAAAGAAAATTGTTTAATCTCTGCAGCTTTTATATTACTAAATATGCACTTTGAATTTTAGACATTTTTTTTTGGGGGTAACAAAGGAAAATATTACTGTATCAATTTTAGACTTTTTCTGAATTGCATGCTTTACTATTATCATTGATGCTATTTTTCATTTTTAGCCAATACGATCACCTCTGGCACCAGGAGTCCTTATCACTGGGATTGTACCTTCAGAGTCATCCATATTCAAGAGTGCATTGCATCCTTTGCGCCTCACTTTTAGAACTGAAAATGGAGGAACTTCTAAAATCATATTTAAAAAGGGAGATGATATTCGGCAGGACCAGTTGGTATTTCCACGATAGACTGAATCTTTCACTTTGTTGTCTGCTCCTGCATTTGCAAAATCAAATGTGTGCTCTGTATATCTACATTAGACTAAACCAGGCATGCATTTGTGCACACAAATACACAAACTATATCTCATGCATTGGAGGATGGATGTTCAGAGGCATGAGTTAGTTAAATCATTTATTATTATTATTATTATGTAGGTTGTTCAAATGGTATCACTTATGGATCGATTGCTTAAGTTAGAAAATCTAGATCTAAATTTAACACCATATAAGGTGCTTGCCACTGGGCAAGATGAAGGCATGTTGGAATTCATTCCGTCCCGTTCATTAGCCCAGGTATGATGTCCTCTAATGATGTTTAATGAATCTTTGTTTTCTTTTGTAGTTGATATATTGTAGTCTCAAAAAATTATGTATGATTTTCAGTAAATGATCTCTTTGGTTGCAAACCTCACCATATTGAGGGTTTTTTATCAATAAAAAATTCACCATATTGCAATTGATAAGCTAATATGTGGAACTTTCATGTCTAGATTCTGTCAGAGCATCGTAGTATTATAAGCTATTTACAGAAGTTTCATCCTGATCCTGGTGGACCTTTTGGACTTTCAATGAACTGTCTTGAAACATTTACAAAAAGTTGTGCTGGCTACTCCGTTATCACATATATATTGGGTATTGGAGACAGGTAATTGTTTATTGTAGTCACCATATATTATTGTCCATATAAAAGTTAGTTGCCTTGATATTTTAAATACTTTTACCTTGCTATTGGAGTGAACATTAATAATGACACTTAAAAGAATTGAGTGCTATACAGCCACCGCCTGGCACCATCTACAGAAGATGAAATGGAAAAAAGGGAAGAAATGTAATATATTTTTAAACTATGCTTTCAGTAAATTTTAAAATGGTCCTTTTCTGTCTGGCTATCAATTATTATTATTGTCTTGTTCTCTGCCAAGTGCTGCTGTCATGTGTTACTTAACAGGTTTGAATTGTTTATTATTATACTTAATTGTAACCTGCTCATGTGGTGCCTAAGATTCTTTCGCTGTGTTTGGTGAAGGCTATAAGATAGATTCTATCATGTTATTATATATTTATGAACTGTTTTGAAGTTCACAAGAAAGCATATCTGTTCCCAACTTCCTGAGGCAAATTGAAGTGAATTAACTTAGTATATCAAGTTTTCAATTGGTAGGCACTTGGACAATCTCCTCCTTAGAGATGATGGGCGTCTATTCCATGTTGATTTTGGTTTCATTCTAGGGCGAGATCCCAAGCCATTTCCACCACCAATGAAGCTTTGCAAAGAAATGGTTGAGGCTATGGGTGGAGCTGAAGGGTAACATTCATGTTTGGATGATTTGCATTAGATTTAAGTCTATGATTGTATTTTCTGACTTGATAGCGTAAAATGTGAGCAAGTTCTGTGTTGTTTTGTTCTCCTGCAGCCCATTTTATACACGATTCAAGTCCTATTGTTGTGAAGCGTACAACATTCTTCGAAAATCTAGCAACCTAATCTTAAATCTGTTTCACTTAATGGCGGGTTCCAACATTCCTGACATAGCTTCTGATCCTGAAAAAGGAATTCTTAAGGTGTGCTCCTTCATGTTTCAATGAATTATCTGTCAAAATATGTTGTTTGTTTCCCTACTCTAACCAGTATTCTTGTGCCATACAGCTTCAGGAGAAGTTTCGGTTAGACTTGGATGATGAAGCCAGCATACATTTCTTCCAGGATCTTATCAATGAGAGTGTTAGTGCATTGTTTCCTCAAATGGTTGAGACCATTCACCGCTGGGCTCAGTATTGGCGCTAACCTCCAAATGTATTGGTTGTTGATCAACTATTGCAATTCACCAGGTAATTTCTACTTTCTAGTTTTCTTATTCTCTAGCATGCATAGCAAACCAGGTAGGACCTGACATTTTATTTTGGTTTAGATTGGATTTAGTCATTATGAGACTTTGGATCTAGTTCATCATTTTATGCAATTGTCACATAGCTACATAAATTTAAACTTTAAGCTAAATTATTTAGTTTTGGAGTCACTTTGGAGCATCTTCCTTCTGCTCTTACCTTGAAGATAGATGTTATGACAAATTCAGTGTTGGCAATTGAATGGAACATAAAATATATTTATCTTGGGTTTCACATTTTTCCTAGACATTAAAATGGAAAAGGTTTTATTAGGTTTCTTTCTCATATTTTCTCCTTGTTTCCAGCTTCAGATCCTATCCAGAGGTCTGAAACAGTAGTATGCAGTTGTGTTCTCCTCAAACTTCATAAGTAGAGGGACCCTGCTGCTTGGTCCACATTCAACTGCACGCAGTGATGAAGGAAGTATTCAGAAAGTAGTGAGGTTTTCTGCCAATGTAAATAATTACATATATCCTTCCTTTCTTTCCTGGATTATTTCAACTGTCATGATGGCAGCATAACTAATTTGATCTCAGCGAAGTGCACATGGATTATTTTGTATACTTATTTCCACTTAGGCGGAATGAATCTGCACCATGTATAAAGTAATCCTAATCTAGTCTTGGTCACACTTAATATTTGTTTTCCCTTTCCACATACCAATCCGCAAGTAGAATTCGCTGAGTCATACACCGCGTATCGTCCATAAGAATGGCTTGTACAATGGCCTTGGTCTTCAAAACACAGATTCACATTTCTTTCATGCTTTCGAAGTAAGACACCTACTTGTAGATGCACTTCTTGGGAATAATTTTATTACAATCAAGGTCAAAATAAGAAGAAAATTGGAATTTTGACCTTGAAGTCTGAAATTAGTTATTATTTCATTAATAAATTTTAAAATTGACGTAAAATAAAATTTTCAAATATAAGTAAATTTTAATTATGTGATTATTTACTGTTGTTCAAATTTTTTCAAATTTTATATGTAAAATGAATGCAGTAATTATTTGTAAATCAAAAGAAGAAAATTATATTCTTTGAAAAGTTATTAATTGATGTAGGTATTTTCATTCTTACATCAGTCAATTGATTCCTATCTTCTATACTATATTGGTGAATTGATATCCCTAATAAGATTTGCGATATGCCGTCTCAAACTAATAATGAATGCGTTACTAAAGGTACAAATGACTAGAGGGTCACCATTCATGACTGATTTAGAGCTCCAAAGAAGAGAAATTGGAGTTTTTAACAATAGTGCTACCACATTTATAACATATTAATGGGGTATTTAGTTTAACATGTGAAAACAAAAAATGAATGAAATCAAATAAGGAGAAATAAAAATAATTGTAATTGTTGTTTCTTGATTTGTTTGATTCAATCAGGGAATGAAATTATTTTGTTTATAATCATTTTTCTTATTATTTGGTTGGATGGTGATCAATAACGATTGATAGTGATCAATAACGATTAAGTGGTAATTGTGGTAATCAATAATTGGAGGTAGTAGTGGTGGACGGTGGTACGAGGTGGTGGTCTGAATGATCATCAATGATAATAATGGTGGGCAGTAGTCAATGGTAAAAGGTGGTAGTAGTTAGTAGTCAACGATTGTAGTTAATGGTAGACGATGGCCTATAATAATAGATATTGATGGATAAATGTCACCGGGGGTAGTGCTAGGAGCAATGATCAATGACAAAGGTAGTGATAGTTAATGTTGGTTAACGACTTTAGGCAGTAGATGATAATAAGCAATAGTCAATCGTGAAAGATAATGGTAGACGGTAGTCAATAATGATAGTGGTAGTGAATAGTCAACGGCAAAAGACAACGTGAGTGATGGTTAATGATGAAAAATAGTAATAGAGAGTTTTGCGAAATAAGAGAGAGAAAAATAAAGAAGAATGCTTTTTTTGTTTTTAATAAATAACAGTTTTTGAAACTTTATATAAGCGAAAGAAATATGAGAATTCATTAAAATTAAATAATGATAATAAATTTTATTATATGTGAATCAAATATGAATTAATTTTTTTATTCTATTATTGGTTCTGAAAATATTTCAACCAAATAACCCTAAAAAAAACAATAAGACTTGTACCAAAAGAAGTAAAAATAAGGAGGGGTCTTGAATATATCATTATATTAAAACAAAGGCGAATTCTACAATACCTTAAATAAAATTCAAGGTATGAATACCTTGAACATGTGCTGCAATATGCTCTATTAGTATGCTCTATCTTTATTGTCCATGATTCAGACAGCTTGATGAGTTACCCAACTTCCTGGCAATCTGTCTTGGTATGCCTATTTCTAATTTCACCCCACTTCCTGATAATCCATCTTGATGTGCCTGTTTCTAATTTCACCCATTTATTTAATTTAAATTTAAAAAATGATTCATTTTTTGCATTATGCGTTTTGACCAAGAAGACGAAGAAAATAATTAGACTCCTGATAAAATAAAATAGTTAGTTTTTATAATTTATTTTAATTTGTTCCTCTCATATTAATTTCATTTTTTTCCTTATTTCTAATAGATTATTAGTGTGTATATATATATCCATTTTTTTTAGCTTTTCATCAATATTACTTATGCTTATTTCGAAAAGATTACTGAAATTTGTACTTTATTTCATGCTCTATTCTTAAAGTTATATTATTAATAACCTAAGACAATCAAATTATATAAAAAAAAATGTGATTTTACTTGAGGCCAAAACGTGAATTACTGAAAATATTGTTAGATATCATAAAGTTGGGGTCTTCCAAGCCCTAATGGAAAAGCATGAAATCCTGCTTGTGTAGCGCAATTTCAACCGTTCATTTGTCTGTGAAATAACAGTTTATTATATCACTTGAAGTTTGACATTTGACTTGAGAATATTCCACTTTGATCCTCCATCTTTCTTGCATATCCCTTTAATTATTTAGACGCTATTAAGGTAGTATTTGATTGAGACTTTTAACACCTAAGTAATAGAATCAAGTATTTCTTTCTATTATCTATTGTTTGATTCATACTTACTTTATTCCATTCCCTTATTTTTCCTTAACACATTCTCTTAATTTCATTCCTTCTTTCTTAACAAGGAATCCTTTTCCCTTTCTTCTTCACATCATCTTCTTCTATCATATTTAATATAATTTTATATTAAATATATAATTTTATATA
>JANHAO010016845.1:0-14225 GCA_026873985.1 Saraca asoca
AGAAATTGATCAGAAAATTAATTGGATTAATTTCATATGCCTTCAAAGGGTTTGAAGGGCATTTTGGACTTTTGTCAATATTTCATGGGCCTACTAGGTCACACGCATAACGGGGAATGATATGGCCAATGTTTGAACATATTTGATATTCAGGGACCAAATCGTAATTTGGTGGAATTGTTTAGGCCGAAATTAAAGTTTAATGAAACTTTAGGGACCTTATACTTAATTCCTTGATTGCAAAGGTTGCATGCTTCGATGAAGTCAGCTCCTCATATGAGATCGTATCATGAAAATCGAAGGGAAACAGACATTTTATGTCATCCTTCGAATGAAGAAGTTTGGAAACAATTTGACTAAAAGTTCCTAGAGTTTGCAACCTATCCGTGAAATATACGACCTGGGTTATGTTTTAATGCATTTACTCCATTCGGTCATAACACTACACTATACTCATGTTGGCCAGTAATAGTCACTCCTTACACTTTGCCTCCGGATATATGTATGATAACTCTATATATGTTCCAGACCTTGATCATCCCACGTCCAAAAAATCCAAAGAGTAAAATTGATGTGTTCATGTAGCCATTGATAGATGCGTTACTCACTTTATGGAGTGATGGTTTCATAATGTATAACAATTTAATGAAGCAAAACTTTCAAATGAATACTACATTGATGTGAACTATCAATGGCTTTCTTGCATATAAGATGTTATTTGATTGGCAAATGGCTTGAAAATTAGCTTGCTCAATATGTATGGAATCTATGAAAGCATTCACCTTAAACATGAAGGAAATAATCATGGTTTAATTTTCACAAATAGTTTCTATCCTATGATCATTTTTTAGGAGAAATAAGAACAATTTCATCAAAACTAGAATGAAGAGATCCGAACCACATCCAAGATTAACCAATGAACAAGTTTTTGATCGGGTTTAATCCATTCCAAAAGTCACAGAAACTTGGCCAATCACGATGTTAGGATATGGGATGGATCACAATTAGATTAAGAGAAGCATATTCTGGGGCTTGCCATACTTGCAATCCAATTTCCTCTAATATAATTTTGATGTCATATACAAAGAAAAGAACGTCTTTAATAATGCTTTTTATACAGTGATCGATGTTAAAGGGAAAATCGAAGACAATATTAAAGAGAAGTTGGATTTACTAGAATACTATAGAAGAAGGGAGTTGGAGCTTAAAGAGGTTGCAAATGGAAAAAAAAATATAAACCTAAAGCTTTCTACACCTTGAGCTTGGATGAGAGAAGGGGAAAGTGGAGGATGCCTGATGATCATGCCTGCCGATGTAGGTGATGGTAAGACACTTGGTATGAAAAATCATGTTTGTCACATTTTCATGGAAAGACTGCTTCCTATTACCTTTTCTAGACTCCCAAATCCTGTACAGAAGGCCTTAACTGAGTTAAGTCAAATTCTTTAGAGAATTGTGCTCATGATTCTGCAAGAAGAGAAATTGCTTCGAATGGAACAAAATATTCCCCTAATAATATGCAAGCTTGAATCAATATTCCCCTAAGTTTTTTTCAACTCAATGGAACATCTATACATTCATTTGCCATTTTAAGCAAGGGTAGGTGGCATTGTGCAATATCGATGAAGGTATCTATTTGACATATTTCTTAACAGGTTGAAAAAGAAAGTCGATAATAGAGCTAGACTCGAAGGAAGTATATCTAAACCTTATTTGACCAAGGAGATAGCTCAGTTTTGTTAATATTATTTTGACCCTAATGTGCAATGCCAAAGTATAGGAGTTAGTAAGAATGATGACTGGGGCAACAATATAACCTTAGAGCCTATTTTTTCCATCTTCAATCTTTTAGGATGCTCTGTTAGGTTCTGCCAAGTGTAATATTTCGATAATGAAGAATTGAAATTAGCCATAATATATGTGCTTTTAAACTATGAAGAAGTGGAGCCATTTAAAGAATAAGTTCTTGTATTGTTATCTTAATAAATCATTCCATATTTTCAACTTTGATTCCATCAATTTTAGAATACTAAAGTTTCAATACTTCATTTATATGTAGAGCCCACCTACAAGATGTTATATGCAAAGTTTAGGGTAAAGTTTCAATACTTTATTTATAATTTAAATTTCTTTTTTTAAACTATTTACTAGCTATTTGGTATTTTCCTTGTTTTTTAATTATAGAAATATTGGAAGTAGAACTCTTCTTATGATAAGGACATATGGAAGAACTTCAAAATGAGGTACTCAAGAAAAGGCCCACTCAACCAGATTGGATTAGGGATAAGGAGTGAGAAGATCTTCTCAAGTATTGGAAGGATCCTAAATTTAAGTCCAAGTTCGAGCAAAATAAGAAGAACAGAGCCTCAGATGTAGTTGGATAGGGTTCCTCCCTGCACACAGGTAGATCCATTCTCATATCAGAGTATCAATTGTAAATGGCAACGTTATTTTAAGTTAATGTTATTTATACCATTTTAACTTAATATTATTTATGTCCATGAAAATTTTCATGTTATGCATATATGTGAGACTAGGGTCAAGCCACTCGTAGACAGCCTATTTTGTCACACCCACACCTAGAAGAACGGTCAATGGGTCTGGTCTCGAGCTACACGATTCTGTGTAAGCAACTTCTTTTAACTTGCAATTTTGTTATTAATGCATTGTATATTTGGTAGTAAAAATATTATATAAAATTATAATACCAAATAATTACTTATTTTATTTTGCATGAGAATTTCAACAAAAGAAAGGAGGACTTGGTGCAGACTTAGACATAAAGAGGTAAGGGCTTTGGGGATATAGCTTCTAATTTGGTGGGTGTCATCTGATCGTGATTTGTGGGTAGATACTTTAAGCAAGACCAAGAAGGAATGAGTTTATAGCTGGGGGTCCAACGCTACAATGGGAACAGTTATATCGGCCACTATAGCTCACTCCAATGGCATGTCACATGCTACGCTAGACTAGCTCATGCATGATATGATTGAGATGCAATAGTAGATGATTCAATTATTCACTCTGGTGGAACATCTCATAACTCAATAGTAGCTGTAGCATCAAACTTCGTCGTCACCTTCTCCTTTATCTAATCCTCATTCATACTATTATCAACCTTTTGCTTATTACTAGCCACCCTTCCCTATATATATCTATCGTCGCCACCACAGTCATCCAAATTGGTGGTTTGACCACCATCATCCGGACGTCCTGGATAGCCACAATAACATAACACGTAGAATATGGATATTAATAATCAGTTCTTTTTTGATGAACTTAGGTTAGGGTTATATTTTTATATTTTTATTTGAATAATATGCTTTATACAATGATATTAATAAAATAATTTATGAATTATTTTACTAATTTTGTATATTTATATCTATTTTTGTGTGTTTTATTTTAATTTTTTATTGTAATTAAATATTATTTTTTAGAATTTAAAGTTAAAAATATTAAAATCAATTTTTAATACTAATCCAAATAATTTTAATATAACTTTAAAAATAAAAAATTATATCAAATGATATTTTAAATTTTTTTCTTTTTTTATGATTTTTAGGTGATTTTTTGATAAAAATTCCAACGAATTTACTAATCAATTTATCTTGAAATTTTGACGTATTACTGACAAATATTCTAACGAAATAAAATAAAAGGAAAAAAAATATTTGTCTCAAAATCTATCAAAAAAATAATTTTTAACCATGATTTTATCACGTTCCTATTTTGTCAAAAAATTGTCATTTACAAATAATTTTTTTTTTTATAATTTTTGACAGATTTTTTTCATAAAAATTATACATTTTTTTTATAATGTTTATATATTAAACTTTAGTAAAAATTTATAAAATCTTCCAATACATACCTAAACTGCTCTTGTACTCTCTTTTATCATGTTTCTCCGTCAGTTCATCGCCATCAATATTATTATCTGTTTTTCTCTCGGAGTAGTCTCATCCATCCAACTTAAGTAGCTGTATGATTAGTTTGCGGACTAAAAAACAACGCCCAATTGATAAATGCGAAAGGGACTCCATTAACACGTCGGGAATTTGACTAATAAAAAAATACGTAGCGAAGCATGATGCTAATAATTATTAATAAAAAAAATAATAAATAACAAAAAAATAATTTATTAATTCATAAGTATTTGCTATTTTTTAAATCTTTTTTACCAATGTTACTGTTATTATAATAATAATAACACTCCTTTTATTCAAATATTATTATACAACGAATGTATTTCACTTATTAGTACAAGAAAAATGAGAAAATTTTTAATTTTCTTTTTATTTTGTTCTCCAATTCAATTCAAATTGTAGATAAATTTTTTATTTTTTTATAATTTTTTTAATTTAAAATATCATTTCTTTAAATTTTTATATTCTTTTTGAATAAAAAATAAAAAATTTGAGGATTTCATAAATTTATTTTTTTCAAAATTTTAACACTATTAATTACTTATTATATTTCCAATATATAAATCAATTTTTATGTATCTTTATATAATATTTATTTATTATTTATTATATTCAAATTAAAATAATAAATATTAATTTAAAATATTCTACTAAATATTGAATTAATAAATATTCTTATAAACATTACAATTTAAATAATTTAAACATAAAATTTTTTGAGCGTGAAGTTTTATACGTTTATAATAGTTAATTTATACTAAAAACATATACAATAATAACTAAATAATTAATAATTATATATATTTTTTATTTTTTGATGATATAATATTTTTTTATGAGATTAAAAAATATTAATGTAATTGAATGATTAAATGAATGAGAAATTGATCTGTATTTAATTTGTTAAAGATAATTATATCGTGTGACTTGTCAACATATGATTAAATATATTCAAATCTAATTTAGTAGATAACTTCTCTTTAAAACGTCCTATTTTTTAAACTTACACATTTTTTTTTAAAATCAAATAAGAAATTTGATATTTCATATTTTCACCTTTTTCAATTTCTTATCCATGTTAAATGATTTATATATAAGTAAATAATTATATTTATATAGAAATAAAATATTTATATATATAATTAGTAATATTTAATTTTAATTTGATAGATAATATCTATCTAAAAAATTTTATTTTTAAAATTTTATATTATCTTTAAATATTAAATACTAAATTTGATATTTTAAAATTTTTGTTTTTGAAATATTTTTCATATTTGAGTGAATATCACAATTTCAATTTAAAATATTTTTGAAATATCATAAAAAATTTCAAAAATATATATTTTCTTAAAAATAATATATTATTTATAACATATACATATAAATATAGTTAGAAAATAGTTTGAAGGCGTGTATGAACTCTTATTAATAAATAATTAAATTTTTTGACATAAAATAATTAATTTAAAATTTTAAAGAAAATAATATATAAATAAATTCTTTTAAATATTAATATATTAAGAAAATATTTTTAAAAATATGAAAATAATTTAAATGATAAATTAACTAATTAATTTGAAATATTAATATAAAAATTTTATCAAATTATGTCACGGAATTGCTTCCATAACTTACTGTTTTTCTTCGATGTCATTTGTAGTCCGATCGCAGGTGGTTTCCTATGCAATGAAACAAACATATGTCTCTTAAATGGCATGAATTTGAAAAAATAATAGATAATTTTATGATGAGTTCAATTTTTTAAAAATTGAGTGTTTTAACGTTGAATTGTTTATTTTATATTAAAATTTATATTTTTTATTTGATTCATTAATTTTAAGATTTCTTTTTAAGAAAATAATTTAATAATAAAAATATTTAATTTTGTAAGAGGTTAAACTTCTCGGAGAATTACATATTTTTTTTATTTTTTTTTACTTAATTGGAGTAGCTTCTGTACTTCATCATCACAGAGGAAAATGTCAGGCAAAAAAAATTGGCAAGTCATATAAACAATTTCATTAGTGATTTAACGAAACATTCCCGGTTGGACAAAAACTAGTTTAATTAAAATTTCACGTGAGTCATAATTAAAAATTTTGAATTAGGGATATACAAAATAAGTCAAAATTGTATTTAGGTTATAACCTTTACCAAAAATAAATTATTCAACAATATTATATTTTAGTACTTAATTTTGATACATGATTTAATGATAGTATAAATTACTTTAATATTGTTATTATCATGGCCTATATGCAAAATTAATATTATTCTGGTTAATATTCACCCTTATCCAAATTTTACTATTAAGTAACTATCTTCCACTCATTATCAAAGAGAGAGTGAGAACTTTTTATTTATTTATTTATTTATTTTGTTCCAATTCAAATTGTAGATTGAACCTTTGAATTTTTTTAATCTTCTTCTAATTTAAATAATCTTTTCTTTTATTTGTGTTAAATAAAAATAATTTATATATAAGTGACCAATTATATTTACATAGAAATGAAATATTTATTAACACATAATTAGAAATATTTAATTTTAATTTGATAGATAATGTCTATCTATAAATTTTCACTTTTTAAATTTTCACATTATCTTTAAATATTAAATATTAAATTTGATATTTCATAATTTTCATTTTTGAAAATTTTATCACTTCTACGTTCTTATCACAATTTCAATTTAAGATATTTATGAAATTTCATAAAAAAATATTTATGAAATTTATATTTTTTAAAGATAATATATTAATTATTATAGTATATAAACTCTTATTAATTAAATAATTAAATCATTTGTTATAAAATAGTTAATTTAGATCTTTGAATAAAATAATTTATAAATAAATTCATCTAAGTATTAATATATGAAAAAAAATATTTTCAAGAAGATGAAAAAATTCAAATGATAAATTTAGTTAATTTAAAATATTAATATAATAATTTTATCAAATTAAAAGAAATATAATATTTTTTCATAATTAACATGAATACAATTATACCAATTATATAATCATATCATAGATAAAAATATGATGATAGTTTACTTATATTTGAATACATTATAATTTATAATTTAAATTTTTATTACAAATTGCTATTTCACAAATCTTGATACACAAGAGTTAAAAAATAAGAATACAAGTGACCGAAGTTGAAATTTCAAAGAATACTCTGATAGTTAAGTTAGTAACCTTGTAAAAAGATAAAGTAAAGTCCCCCTTTCCAGAGTGTATACCTTAGTTTACATAAAGAAGTAGTGCATAAGCTAGTATTTTTGGGCTTAGGTCCCGTTCAAATAGTTCTCCACTCAGTCGAACAGTCATGGTCGAATGGTCTGGATTAAATAATTTATTTTTAGCTATGTCATTTGCCCTTTTCTCCTCGACAGGTATGACAATCGGCTTGCCTGAAAACCCTTGATCTTCTTTCGTCAGCTATTCTCTACTCAACACAGAAATTGATTCTAATCGTGTAACTAGAAACATAAGAGTTCTTAATAATTTGAGTATCGATCGTTCCATGCTTAGGGCTGGCAGTGGTTTAACTGTATGCTTGTAGCTAAAATTTGAATTTTGGATTTCTCGTCTCTTTGAGGTTTTGTATAGCATCAAGGAGTTATTAAGGTTTATCTTAATATTGAAAGGGTCGACCGAAAATTAATACTGATGGAGCCACTCTGGCTCGGTTCAATGTCAAGGCCGTTTGTTTTGAACTTGACATTGCCAGAGCCGCTCAGGCCAGACTTAATGTTGAGGTTGCTCAATCTAAACTCCATATTGAAGGAGTCGCTCAGACTTTATGGCCTTTCATATGCTCAGCGACTACTTGATCTTTGCATACTAAGAAAATCTGTCCAAATTTCTTGTATCTTTACGAGGGATCTACCCAGACTAAGAGATCTACTTGAATTTTGAGTATAGCGAGGAATCTGCTCAAAGCAAGGAATCTGCTCAAATTTCGAGTATACAAGGAGATCCACCTGGACTAAGGGATCTACTCAAATTTTGAGTATACAGGGAGATTTGCTTAAATCAAGAGATCTGCTTGAGTTTTGAGTATACTAGGAGATCTACTTAGACTGAGGGACCTACTTGAACTTTTAAGTATATCAGGGGAGCTACTCGGACAGAGTTTACTTTTGAGCTCTTGACTCAATCTTTAGCTTTTCACTATTTTCTTCCATTCTTTTTACCGGTTGGACTCGTAAATTGCTTTTCTAAATCTTCCACTATTCCTTAGCATTTTAGTTCTTTGGTTTGCTTTTGCTCAGGTTGATCGATAATAACTAAGGAATTCTACAATGAACAGAGCTAGCTATGTACGGTAAAGATAGATCTGTCGAATACACTTTGATATTTAAGTTAGTAATCACTTACAAGAAATATAGATTAATGTGTCTCTAGAAGCAAGGGAAGGTACCTATTGTGTTTTTGTTGACGGGCCCTTTGCTTTTAGACAATCGTCAACCAACCAATTAATTCCCATGCGCACTAACTTTTTGTTAGTTGTTGTGGGATCTTCACCCTTCCTCTTATGAAATACTATGTACACATTTTTAGATATGTAAGTTTGGGAAGTGTCAAGCCTTTCTTAAGGGTCAAAGAATTGATCATTTTTTGAACTCTTGGGTCAAACAGCATTTTCAGATATGTGCATCAAACTTTACATATTTTTGTTCCCTTGCACACAAAGAATAGTAATGAATTAGTATAGAAATGCATGAACATGTCTTTTTGTACCAATTTTCAATGATAAATTGTAACAATAAGCATGATATAACTCTTTGACCAGCATTTATTATGTCGTGTGCAGAGAATAATCCTCGAAAGTAGTAGAAAGAATTATCATAAAAGTAATTCTCATACATATTCAAGCATGCATTTATAAATACAAGAGAATATTGCAACCATCATGTTTATGTGTAATAGCATGCTCTTTACTTGACTTTTTGAAATTCAAAGGTCAAAGTTTTAGAAGTGTCTTACACCCTTTTCAATCAAATACACAATGTAAGTATCATGTCAAGCCTTCATTGCTAACAACATGCATGTAACAGTGTTTAAACAATTTAGGGAACTAGACATTCCACATCAAGTGTAGTGTTCGAATTTGACCATGCATGAAGTTTCATGAAGAGTGTCTCACACCCCCGATCGAATGACACCATATATTAGTGTCCCTGTATAAGCCATCCCCTGGTCCGCATAGGGCATCAAAATCAAAGGCTTTCAGGGAGATTAGGAAAAGTGGCATGCATGAGCCTTTTTAAAGTCTAACCCAACTCACAAGCAAATAGCCCAGGTAAGCTTGGCCGAACTAGTTCCTATGAACCTCACAATAATTGGTTAGATGTCTATGTAAATATGTCAAGTATTAAGTCTATACAAGTAAGACTTATACTAATGATTCATGAGTAACTAATTTTTACTAAACTTTATATAAATTGAAATTTTTCCATGCTCTTTTTTCTTCGGGCCACATTAATTTGCATGCTATTGTCCTGTTATAGGACTATATAAATATTAAAACAAAATTTCTTATGTAAAGCTTTCAAATTTTATTATATATCAAAGCTCATATTTGGCTTGAAAGCGCTAAAATAATCTTTAGGGGGAGCGTCTTATTCTCTGCTTTTGAACAATAACATTGTTTAATTTTACATAACTGCAAAAAATATGTAATGTATGTCTGGGCCATTTTTAATATTGATGTAAGGACAAAATGGTATAGGCCATTTGTGTAAATCATAATAATGTATTTCAAAAGGCAATGATGATTAATATTAATGAGTAAGGCCGTAAGGCCGTAATGTGGCCATTCAGATACAAGGCAATTGCTCACTTCAATGTAATTGGGCCCTACATGTGCTTGGCCCCGAAAAACTTACTCGGCCTAGACCTATAGCCCTGCATATAAACTTATTAGCGTATAGACTCAAAATTGCTAGCTACACTATTTGTCCAGCGTGTTACAAGGATAAAAGAAAACTGATGGGAAAATCTATGGTCTTGCATCCCTATCAAACTTTATTTTCTTGGACAACCCAAGAAAACTTAACGAGACATTTAAAGCACCGAAACCTTGCTTTTCGTCCCAGACTAATAATGATTTAATAATACAAATATAATTAAACGACTGTATGATAAGGGCAAAAACATGTCCCTATTCTCCAGCAACAGAATCTCACAAATCTGGTTTTAAGCAGTTTAATTACATTGCCTAATGTCACCATACTGCTGACTTTGATCTGCGAATTGAAGATATCCTATATTGACGTAGATAGTAGCAGCAAAATGACCATACACCTGTTTTTTCAATGTCTTAGCAATTTGGGGACTTTAAAGAAACAAGAGTAAAGTGAGCTCAGGCCAAATAACCTAGTGATAAGCCTAGTTAGACATTTTGACAAACAGTTTGTGTGTGATTAAAATCATGAATCCCCCTCCCCCAGACTTTTGTGTATTTGTTTTACTATCTACTTTATACATTGCTTTGACTTAGTCAAGCAAACTGAAGAGATAAGCAAGCAATCACTGTATGTAGCATTGATGCATTTTGTCAAATACCTAACATGCAGAATTGGCTAACTTGAGAAATCCGTATGCTCGTATGCAATGCCAACACACAGTCGCTAAACAACATACCTGGTATATGAGCACTCTATTAGCTGCAAAGACCCAGCTATCAATCAATAGTTTAATTATGAGGTTGGTGTTTGTGTAAAGTATGGTGGCTCTGTCTTCAATCCATTTGTTGAAGAGGCTCTTTCAAGGTTGGATGCAGTGATGAGGCATCCAAAATGCACTACATTCAGATAATGTGATAGCATATGACAATATCATTTCAGCTCTTGGAAAAATCCTCCTGTTCCATTGTGACAGCATAAATGCAATATAGGTTGTTCTAGCCTGGCTAGATTGCTTGCCCATCAAAGTGGATTTGATTGAAGCCAAGGTTGGGCATGACTAGCTTTGTTCAATGTTTGAAAGGTCGAATACAAAATTTTTGGGTACCAATAATGAACATCTTCCAAAAATAGTTGTAGTTTTTGCTGAGGTTTCATGTGCGGGAAATGATTTGACAATTGAACACCATTTGTAAAGAGGCAGAGGACGTGGATAGTGCTGCAGTCCAGCTTTCTTTTGATATTGATGGAGAAAATGATCCTTGATTAGACCAAATGATCTAGGGATTGTGAATGTTTAGTCCCAATTTCTTCAGCATCATCGAGCTCATCTGTTCTGATGAAGCATCAGATTCACCTAAATAAATTTTCCCGCATCTGGAAAACTCCCTTTAACCTCCCCTCGAAAGGCAGAAAGGAAACCCCCGAATGACCATTCGGACTGGATCTCAGCTCAACGAGATCGTCCAGAAATGACTGGCTATGTAAGTTACAAAATGATGCTAATGACAAACCTTGGTCTACGAGACTTGCAAAATAAGAATATAAGTGGTCGGAGTTGGGACTCTAGAGAGCACTCCAATGATTCAGTTAATAATATTATGAGCAGGTAAAAAATAAGAACGAGAGTAAAATCCCCTCTTTTTAGAGTGTATATCTTGTTTTGTATAGAGATATAGTGTATAAGTTGCTATTTTTGGACATAAGTCTATTTTATTGATTCTCAACTCAATTGAACAATGATGGTCGAATGGTCTGAATCAAATAGTTTATTTTGAATTGTGTCACTATCAAATAAAATTAATTAAACTTATACATTACATGAAATACAAACTACTATATTTATATTCAACATCATGTTTACTATCTATACTTTTTTACATTTTGATGGGATCTTACTTCACTGTAAGAGACCAAACTTACTTCATTGCTTCTGCACCAAAGAAAGAATGTGGATGTATCGTTTCTTAACTAAGTAATCTTAATAAATTTCAATTCTCTGAAATGATTTCTATTCCAATAAAATGAAATCAACTTTATACACTACAAAAAATCATGATTTTCGACGGATTTTTCTATAAAATTTTTTATCAAAAATAAAAGGATCGTTGATTACTAATTATCATAATATGTCAAAAAATTTGTAGGATATAATCAAAAAATTTGTTAAGAATTCATCATATATTAAAACCCATAGAAAAACAAACACAAATTTTAAAAAATTTTGCTCACTATTTCAAACAGATTTTATGTACAATATAATTCTAATGGAAAAATCTATCAAAAATTTTAAAAACTTTTAACCCGTAATTTACCTTTCATTCTCACTTTCTACTGCTTTCTATGTCGCATCAGAACTCTTTTTTACTTTTCTATCTTGATTCTTATACTTTTAAGATATTTTTTATAAATTTAAATTGATTAAATTATTGTAACTACTTTATTTTACATTTTTACTAATTGTTCTTATTTACTTGTTACATATTTCATGATTTAATTGGATTTTCTTATTTGTTTTATGTAGTTTTGGACTTCAATTTATGTACAAGTTTTTTTGTCACTTTTCTTGCTTAGACAATGAGATTAGTACATATTTTTAATCATTAATTAATTATGGACAATTTTTCATATTATTGTAATTAATTTTAAACTATTAGTTATATTTTCTTACATATTTGAATTATGATTGACTAATTATACCTATTGAATTATATTTAGAAATTATATATATATAATTTTTTTTGAATTATATTATATAAGATTAATTAATTAAATAACATACTTAATAGTATTGTTGATATTACTTTAGGAATTACGTGTATTTTGAGTTGAAACATATATTTATCTAAGAAATTATATATATTTTGATTTTATTAATTTTTGAAATTAATAACTATCTTATAGATATTAATTATTATTTTCGTAAATAGATTTAATCATTGTTTATTTTTAGTAAGTATGAGAAAATATAATAATGGAACCATTTACAGAATATAGAAATTTTGTAAATAGTTTCTCTTATATATATTTGCAAATATGTAATAATTTTCTCCTATTTCAATTAACTTTAGAAAATAGAATATGAAAATTCTAGAATACCATAGGTGGATATATGATAGACTTCCCCTGAGATGTAGTGAATATAAGACGAATTTTCTTAATGGGGTAGAAGAATTTATCAATTTTGCTAAAGCATGGCTAATTTATTTACATGATGGTTAGATAAGGTGCTTATGCTCCAAATATAAATGTGAAAATTTTTTACCTCTTGATAAAGTTAATGTTGATTTGTATAGATTTAGATTTAAATATGATTACTAGTGATAAATTAATCATGGTGAGAAGAGACATATAGATAATGGAGAGTCTTCTGGTAGTGTAACACAAGATTTGCATAATGCAAGTAGATAGTGTTAGATGCTGATTGACCAGATGTTGCAACTCATTTTGAACATAATGTAAAAGAGCCTCCAAATAGGGATGCCAGGAACTTTTATGAAATGTTAGAAGTTGTACATCGCCCATTATGTACAAGTTGTACTAACCATTCAGAGTTGTCATTAGTAATAAGAATGTTAAGCATAAAATCTAATTTCAAATAATCGTAGAATTTTTTTTTATCAAATTATGCAACTTATGATCAAGCACACCAGTTTAATAATGTTGTTTCTCTTAATGTTTATGAAATAAGGAAGTTAGTGAAGAAGTTAGGATTGAGGAATTAGAAAATAGGCTATTGTATGAAAGGATGTAAGTTGTTCTATAAGGAGGCTATTTTTGATAGAGAATGTGGAATTTGTGGTTCACCTTGGTATTGGGAATGGAGAACAAGCTGGAATAGCAAATGATTTCCTTTCAATAAAATGTATTATTTGCCATCAATCCCTAGGTTGCAAAGGTTATATGCTTCGATGAATTCAATTCCTCATATGAGATGACATATTGAGAATCGAAGGGATAAGGGCGTTGTTTGTCATCTTTTGGATGGAGAAGCTTGGAAACAACTTAACCAAAAGTACTTAGAGTTTGTAGTCAATTCTTGAAATGTAAGACAATTTGAGTTCTGATAGATTCATTCCGTTCAGTCATAATGCTACATCGTATTCATGTTGGCCAAGAATAGTCACTCCTGACAATTTGCCTCCAGATATATGTATGACAATTCTATATGTGTTCCTGGCCTTGATCATCCCAAGTCCAGAAGGTTCAAAGAGTAAAATTGATATGTTCATGCAGCCATTGATAGATGAGTTACTCATTTGGCAGTTTGATGGTGTTCCTGTAAGATTTGGTGTAGCCAAGAAGGGGAAAATTTCAAAAAAATTTCTCAGAAAACCCTAAAGGGCCGAACCAAATCTCCCAAAATCCCTTTGTGTAGAG
>JANHAO010016846.1:0-14230 GCA_026873985.1 Saraca asoca
AAACAACTGATATCGTCTCAATTTCTTCCAAGCTATATCGCAGATAGAGATTTGAGGACGTTGAAGGAATGCTAACAAGTTGCTTGTTGACTTAACATTTCAATTTGACGGTTTTAATTTTTCGTTTCTGATGGTGAAACATAAAAATTGTCATAACTTTTAAGCTAAAGTACTTAAAAAATTTTACTGATGACATACGCTAACACAATTTTAAAAAGAAACAAGAGACAGAATTTTGTTATAAAAAACATTTATTTTTTAATTATAATAATTTATTTTTTTATATGTATACTTCTTTCTGTAGAATATATTTTTTTCAGTTGACCATTGCATATCATCGAATGCTATTTAATGTAATTTGAATTTCATTTAAAATATGATTGCAATATTTACCTTAACCATAGTATTACAATCCCAATTAGTGATATAATCATAATTTATATCCTTGATGTGGATTTAGAATTACTATGCTTAGTCGTTAAAAGAATTATTGCATAGGTTTCTCTTAGTTGCCTGAATATCGTGTATTGTCATAAGATGCATATTGTTGCAACCATTAGCATTCTGTCACTCTAGTTCCGTCCTCAAATATCATTAGAACCAATTCTTAGTTTGAAGTGGTCCACTTAGGAATACGCAGTGTGTAGAGGGCCATATTGCCCAATCCAAAGGAAAGGAGAGAACATGTATTCTGAAGTTCAAATTCTCCCATGCCACTTGGTAGGAGAACTTGGCACGAATCACATCTTTCTCATATATATATATATATATATATATATATATCTATATATTTGCTTTGATAGATTCTAGCATCTATGGTATATAAAAAAAGACCCTTATTTTATTAAAAGAAAGTTCGACTCAAAGATATGTAACAGATTTTATTACTGTAGAATTTATATGTGCCTTCTTTATTTTTATATTTCCCCTCTCTTTTAATAAAATAATAAACTCAATTTACTCATAAAACATATTAAAATTTTCATGTGGTACAAGGAAAAAACTTATCTCACATATTTCTTTTGTAAGGGAAGAAGAAATAATTATCATAATGGCAAAGACAAAATTAATTTTTTTTTCTAACGTGAGACAACGAGATAAATGATGAGATAAAGAATAAATAACGTGATCATTGAAATTAGATATTTGAGTGCATAAGTTTGTATTATTATTTTTTTATTATTTGAAGTGACAATGAGGATTTTTGAAACTAATATCCTCGAAGACGCATTTGGAGGATATGATAGTATACAATTGCAAGGACCTTTTTGACAAAAAAAATTTTGGGAAAGGCTACCAAGTATGAAACATCAAGTACTTGGGGCCAGAGTAAAATTTCCCCCTATTTTATAAAGCAAAACAATGTAGTTTTGCTAATTTAATTTTTTTAGCTTCAGTTTCAGGGTAGATCGTGTTGCAGATCACTCTTGCTCATGGCCAGGCCCTATCCATGCCCTAGCAGAGCAACCGAAATTGCTTCAACCGACTATTTTCTTGTCTCGCTACTCCTCATGGGCAAGACTAGGAATGGAGTCGTTGTGGAGAACAAAGCCCGGTCATCGGGGTAATTCTAGCTGTAGCGTTCTCTTATCCTAAGCCTCATCGGTTCTCTGCTTTAGGTAATGAACCTCTACTGTTCTGGCAATTCTATTTTTCCATTGCTCTTCTTGGGATTTGAGACTCGCTTTAAATTAAGTTGATTCTTGATTCGTCTATTTGCTGGAGTTCAGCCTGTGTAACCTGAAAATTCCTACAAAACAAGTCAAAGTACTTTGCCACAAATAAGAATCTGTTATAGTGAGTAGGGCCTTGTTTATACTTGCTAAAATTCTGGGTCAGATAGATTATAAGTTAGGTGAAATTAGATTAAAAAAAAAGGTTATATGTGATACTAGAATGAGAGCTTCCTTGGTTGATCAGACAGTTTGTATAGAATTAGAAGTTAGGCTGAATGAAAGGGCAAGAAAGAGGAATATCAAAGGAACTCAAGAAAATGGGTCAGATATGAGGGGTTTAGTGGAGACATGTTATGTAGTCACCTTTGAGAGCTTTGAGGTAGGATGAATAACTGAGAAGGTCACAAAATGTTGTGCCCATGAGTTATTAGGCAATAGGAGAATTATGTCCTATTGCTTTTACTTCAAATAGACCAAAAACCTTAAAACCATGTGGAACATATGGTAAACTACATAGTGAGATGTGGAGGTAGGAAATGGGGACATGCCTTGTTATGGACAATTTGGTCATTTAGTATGAAATTGCTCAAACACACCAACTCCATAGAAGGGTACTTCAGTGACTTCCAGAAATAGGCCTCCACTTTTTTTTGGTTGGTGCAACCAATAGGGTTATTTAGGGGAAATCTTCTTGCAGACGCAGAGGAGGATGATTTGGAGCCATGACTCGAGCTTTTACCTTAACCCGAAATGAGGCCCAAGCATCAAATGCAGAGGTTATAGCTACTTTTCTTGTTTATTTGATTCAATCTTGTGTTTTGTTCAATCTTGGTGTCACTCACTCTTTTATATCCCCTCTGTTAGCCTTTCAAATTAGCTAAACTTGTATACCATTGAGTTCACAATTGTTAGTATCTACTTTGTTAGGGAAAAGAATGATGGCTAGCGAAATGGTTACCTACTTTAAAATTGATGTTTATGGAATTATTTTACCTATTGATTTCATTATCTTAGATCTGAGTGATTTCAATGTCATTTAGGGCATGAATTGGTTATCAAACTTGTCATGTGCATATAGATTGTCATAATAAAGTCCTGAGCATTCACCCACTAGGTGGGGATATGATAGTATTTCAGGGAGATCATGATAGAGGTTTCATTCCACTTATTTCTTTCATGGATAAGCAGAACCTAGTTTGGAAGGGATGTGAAGTTTTTCTTGCTTGGGTGGTGGATACAAGTTAACCTAATGTAAAATTGGAAGATGTTGCAGTAGTGCAAGATTTCCCAAATGTTTTTCTAGAAGAACTACCTAGCATGCCATTAGAACATGAAATCAAATTTCATATGTACATGATCGCTAGTATTGAACCTAGATTTTTACCTCCTTATATAATGCCGTCGTGATGAATTAAAGGAGCTAAGTATATAGCTCCAAGACTTGATAGATAAAAGCTTCATTTGACCAAGCACCTCACCTTGAGGGGCTCCAATGTTGTTTTTGAGAAAGAAGGAGAGGGCATTGAGTTTGTGCATTGATTACAAAGAGCTCAATCAGATCATCATGAAAAATAAATACCCTTTGCCTTCAAAAGATGATTTGTTTGACCAACTTCAAGGTGCTTGCTGCTTCTCAAAAATTGATTTATAGTCAAGTTTTCACTAGTTATGGATTCAGCAATAGAATGTCCAAAAAATAGCTTTTCATACTCAATATGGTCATTATGAGTTTTTGGTGATGCCATTTGAATTAACAAATGCCCCTATAGCTTTCATGGATATAATGAATAGAGTTTTCCAACCCTTTCTGGATCAAATTATGACAATGTTCATTAATGATATATTGGTATATTCTAAAAGGAAACAGGAACATGAATATCATTTGAGGCTGGTTTTACAAACCCTTCAAGAACATCAACTGTATGTGAAGTTTTCTTAGATTGTTATTTTAAGCTTAACTTTTTTTGGGGCATGTAATTTCTAAAAAAGGCATTAGTGTGGACCCCAGAAAGATTGAAGTGGTGTAGACTTGGCCTAGATGAACCACAGTAATAGAAATCCAAAGTTTTCTTGGATTGATCAATTTTTATCGATGATTTGTAAAAGATTTCTCGCACATTTTAGCTCCTGTTGATAGTAGATTTTGGTTTAGATCCAAACTCTAGTCAACTTAGAGAGTTCTTTCAGACTTAAGCTGTAATCTAGATACAAATTTAGAAAATGAATACAGAAGGTGAGAGGAAGAAGAAGAAGAGTAGAAAACATAAGGCTTTTAATGTGGTTTAGCCAAAACTGGGTAGTACGGGTCCTTACATCCACAGTAGTATTATTGCTTTTGGTAATTTTTTTTATAGAGCTTTAGTATGTGTTTCAACTTAGTCTTTTTTTGTGATCCCCCTCCTCTTATTTATAGAGGAGGAGAGGTTACAATTGTAATTTTACAAGTTGTAAAAATATTACATCAAGCATTAAATTTACAAGACAATCTATAGGCTTACAAATTGGATTCTGTAGGTTACTTTCTGCAGGTGGGGCCCTTGTGTCTACTAAGTCTGAGAACTAATGTAAACTTGTCTAGTGCTCCATCTTGTTGAGCTCTTAATCAGGCAATACACCTCATCTTGTAGGCTAAGATTCCTGTCTTGAGGGTGCTGCTGGCCTTAGGTCAATGAGGACAAGCTTGCACAAGATCAGGTGTTGAATATGTGAGTTAGGACTTAGCATTCCCAGCCTTAGTGAGCTAGACTTCTCATGCTCAGACATAGCTTCTATTGAGCATCTACCGGCCTATTTCATGATACCAAATTTTACCCATAACATTAGCCCCCAACTCTTAGTTTACTTTGCAGACTGGGAGTTGTAGCTTTGTTGGGCAGTCAGAGTCTTTGCACGCAAATTGCCATGTAATCTTTTCAAGCTTTCAATCTTTTATTTCATCTACTTTTAGCCATACTTCTTTCTGAGCGTGCCTTGTAGCTGTTGGCATGGCAATCTTGTTTTCTTCGAATTGTTCGATCAGGAACAGTCGATTATCCTTTGGCTTCTTTAGTGAACCTGACTAGTCTATATAAAGTTTGAGAGGTTCTTTTTGCCTCTTCATGGAATGGCCTGATGGGTGCTTTAGCTAAGCCCCCCATGTTTCTTGTGGTTTGGCTTTTTGGTGACGCACGCATGGCTTACTACATGAAGTTATAAGGTGTGAATGGCCTACTACATATTAGTAGATCTTTTGCAATTCTTGGATTACTTCCTCACAGTTTTGTTGTGGGGTTGAACCTTCCCTAACCACTCTAGTCTACTTTCTTTGAATCTTCTATGCTATGTGGACTGGAAAAGAGCCCTTGGCTGAGGAGGGCTATAAGAAGAAGATTGAGGGCTAGGCAAGCTCATTGGTTCTCTAGTTAGTGAGAGTCCATCTCTTGGGAGCCAGCCTTCCTTTATTCTCTTCAGCTTCCGGTTTGCTAACTTGTATTTTATTCCCTGTGTAAATTCACCTCGTTGAATGAGGTTTTCAATGGATGAGCTTTCTTTGTATTTCTTGATTGTTGTATTCTGCATGTCACATATGATAATGTAAATGCTTATGAATCATAGCTGGATAAAATATTCTAATGACAAACTAGTCATTTTCTCCATTATAAATCAAGGCATGCAAATGTATCAAATAAGTGATATCCAGGTAGGCCGCATGAGAGCTATGAGCACTTTGTCACATGAGAGGTGCAAACATTTGGTTGCATGAAAGCTACAAGCATTTAGTCACATGAGAGCTACATTATGCAGATCATGCCACAATAATATTACTGCTCAAGCAAATATTCAAGTTTATTTTAGCATCTTCATGCCTCAATAAGCTCAAGCTCTTGTTGGATTTGACCCTTTAAGAGCACTTCCATGCCTTAGCGAGCCCAAGGTTCTGCTCGATTTAAGCTTTTAATAGCACCTCCATACCTTAGCGAGCTCAAGGCTCCACTGGATTTGAGCTTTTAATAACACCTCCACGTCTCAATTGACAAGGTGGCAGTGATTTTCAATTTTGACTTTGTCATTATGGAATAGCTTTCTTCTTGCATGACATTCTTCAAAAAATCATCAGGTAAAAGGATTCAAGACATTTTCATTAACTTCTAAACTATGATACATCATTAATGTATAATCCTAACTGAGGCCCCCTGCCCCTGATCAGGGTCTCACTGGGGATGCTACCTCACAAGACACATTACATATTCTTTTAGGCAGCCTTTTTTGATGAGGTCCTCAATTCCATCCTTTAGTGCCCAGTAATCCGAGGTGTTATGCCTGAACTTGTTATGGTAGATGCAAAATTTATCTTTGTTACTCCTAAATTTGCTAGGAGTCCAGAGGGGCTTGGGTCTTCTGAAGTCTTCTCTATCCTTCTTTGATGTAAAAATCCTGTCTGGTGAGTCAGATAGGATGATGTAGCTTTCATGGTAACCTTGATGTGGAAGTTGCTCAATTCTTGCCCTCTCTGCAAACTAAAAATTGGAGTCTACCTTCTTATTATCATCACCCCTCTTCTTGCCTTGAGTGGGACTATTCACTTCATCCTTCTACTCAGGCCTTCTTGAGCCAAAGGTTTCTTCCCACTTGATTTGCTTAGTAGCTCGCTCATAAAACTTAGTTAGATCTTGAATCGAGGACTTATACAAGCTTCTATACAGCTTTCTGTCTTTATAGAGTCCCACAGAGATCATTGCTAGAATGGTTTCTTCAGAATGATTGTTTGTTGAATTGGCTTTGAGTCTAAATCTGGTAATATAATCCTTCAATGATTGATGCTAATGCTGAAAGATCATCGCGATGTGGCAGGAGGCACGAGTTGCCTTTTCAAAGCTCAGTACTGGGTGATAAACCTTTGTTGACATTGTTCCTAACTACATGTTGAGCAAGCTAGAAGGCTTTTAAACCATGCTTGAGGTATGCACCCCAAAGTAGCTGGGAAAACTTGGCACCAAAGGATTGACCATTTGTAGATTCATGTAAACATTGAATGCATCTAGCTAGCCATAAGGATCGATATCCCTGTTGTATAGTGGAATCACGGGGACTTTGAGCTTAAGAGGGAGGGGCTGAGTCTCGACCTCTTCAGAGAACAGTGACCTATCCTCGTAGCAAGCTCAATCATTTGGAGCTCAAAGATGTTCTTCTAATTGGATCATCTTTCAAAACAGCTCTTCGACTAGTAGGTCCCATGCCTTGAACCATTGGTCTAAAGATTGTTGGTTGGTTGTGAGAGTAGCAACCTAGAGCTTACTTTTGATTAACTCGGCTCGAACACCTAGCTTATTACTATCAATGAATGTTTTTGGGTGTAGCAACCTCATTTTACCTTTGCACACCTTGGGCTTGTGCTTGTGCTAGCACTATGACTACTCTAGTCAATTCTCCAATCATATTTTTCAATTTCTTCTAGCACTGAAGCCACATTTGTGCTCTATCGATGCCATTAGCAAAGGTAACATATTGAAAAGAGCTGGCCAGGGCAAGCCAATAGCAACGCCTAATAAGAGTAGTGGAGATGTTTGTTGTAGAAACATAACCTTTTAGCTGATCAACTAGGGTATTTGAAGTTTTGGTGGCTCTCCCTTTGGCCATTGCAATAGTAGAAGATGAACTAAGATGCAAATGAGTCCCTACAGACGACGCTAAAATATTGATGGTAGATTTTGGTTTGGGTCCAAACTCCAGTGAACTTAGAGAGTTCTTTCAGACTCAAGCTACAATTTGGTTACAAATGCAGAAAATGAATACAGAAGGTGAGAGGAAGAAGAAGAAGGGCATAAAACACAAGGCTTTTAATGTGGTTAGGCCAAAATTGGGTAGTATCGGTCCTTATGTCCATGATAGTGTTATTACTTCTAGTATATTTTTTTTACAAGGCTTTAGTATGTGTTTTAGCTTAGTCTTCTTTTGTGATCCCCCTCCTCTTATTTATAGAGGAGGAGAGGTTGCAATTATAATTTTACAAATTGTAAAAATATTACATCAAGCAATAAATGTACAAGACAATCTATAGCCCTGCAAATCGGCTTCTGCATGTTACTTTCTACAGGTGGGGCCTTTGTTTCTGTTGGGTCTGAGAATAGACATAAGCTTGTCTGGTGCTCTATATTGTTGACCTCTTAATCAGGCAATACGCCTCATCTCACAAGCCAAGATTCCTAGCCTAAGGGCACTGTTGGCCTTAGGTCAGCGAGGATGAGCTGGCGCAGGATCTGGTGTTGAGTTGTGAGCTAGGACTTAGTGTCCTCAACCTCAGGGAGTTGGACTTCTTCCTTAGACTTAACTTTTGTTAAGCTTCTATCGGCCCTTTTCATGATACCGAATTTTATCCATAATAGCTCTTATGACAAAATTGACACAAAAGAATATTATGTTTATGTGGTCAACCCAATGTGAGGAAAGCTTCCAGCATTTGAAACATTGTCTTAATTTTGCTCTAATTTTCACTTTGCCTATAAGTGGTGGCATATGTAGTTTACTATGATGCCTTTAGAATGGGTTTGGGGCATGCACTTATACTGTAGGGAAAAGTAATAGCTTATTCTTCTCATCAACTTAAAAGGCACAAAGTGCAATACCTTACCCATGGTATAGAAATGAAGTGATAGTTCTTGCCTTGAAGATTTGATGCCATTATCTACATGGTGAATCCTATGAAATCTACATTGATCACAAGAGCTTAGAATATATTTTTGAGCAAAACGATCTAAATTTACAACAATGTTGCTAGATGGAATTAGTAAATGATTATGATTACTCCACTCTCTATCATTTGGGTAAAGCCAACATCGTTGCTGATGCATTGAGTAGGAATTCTGCGGGAAGCTTAGTGCTTATAAGAGTAAAAAGAGATCATTGATTCAAGAAGTGCATTAGTTAGAAATAGATGGCTTTTAGTTGCAAATAGTAGAACGTAGAATATTTAAGGCCCAAATGTAGGTTGAATTTCCATTAATAAAGCAAATTGTTTCAACTCAAGGCAAGGACCCAATCTATCATAAACTCAAGGCAAAGATAGGAAGGAAGCAAGGATTAGCACTATTAATTAATGAATAAGGGGTTTTAACTCACCAAGCTAAAAATTTCCCACAAAACAAGTCAAAGGACTTAGCCACAAAAAAGAATCTCTTATGGTGAGTAGGGCCTTGTTTATATTTATTGAAATTTTAGGTAAGATAGATGATAAGCTAGGTAAAGATAGATAAATAAAGGTTGTATGAGATACTAGAATGAGAGCTTCCTTGGTTGATCATATGGTTTGTATAGAAGTAGTAATTATTTTAACTGTCATACAAAAATTAGTTCACTATAAATGTATGCTTCTTGTTATTTGGATTTGTTGCTAGTAAATGCAGAAGGAAAAGGCACAGTAATTGGAAAAGTGTCTCAGGTTGCTATATGGAAAACAAAAGCTAAGGCAAATGGATTAGGCTGAGGGTGACAGGAACTTATTTTGTAATAGGAATATTAGTGACTTCTTTCTTGCCTCTTCTATTATGATTGCAATTCTATGTGATTCTATGTGGTTGATTGATGTGGACTTCCCTTGTTTAGGTTTTTCAAGCCTGCTGAAATGAGACACGTTTTGTTTGGTTTTGTTTGATAGCAAAGGATTGAATGCACTAGTTAAGTAGATGTGTGATGTGTTTTTGTTGTTTATAGTGTGTGAGTTGTAAAGCTGGTAGCTAACTAGCTATAGTAAGATTGTACAGGAACTATTTAAGGGTATGTAATCCTAGAAGAGTCTAACAAATAAGGGAGATATTGCTGGATCATTTCCAGAAGCTGAAATTTTGAACTTAATAATTATACGTAGCAATTGAAAAACTTTAGTGTTAATGTTAAATTGATATATATTTCCCATATTTGCCTCATTCTCATTATATTATTACATAATCTATATTAGTATAAAGCATAGTTATTTTAAACAAATTTGTTATTTTTTCTAGAGTCTGGTTGTGAGGCTACAAGTCCAATGCTCACAATATTTGGGCCCTAGGATAGGGTTATAACAAGTATAGGATAGGATAAACAAATATGATAATATTGGATAAGACAATGAAAGAATAAGATATAATAATATCAAGTTTTTGATGTACAAGTAATGTCATAATATAAATTTATAATATCATTTATTTATCACATATATATATTAATGTGATAGTATAAAAATTATTTCTTAACAAAATTATCCTTATTCTCAAAAATAACTTATGTTTCAATTATTTTGCATTATCTGACAATTATAGATTTTTCAATATTTTTTAATGAAATTATCAAATAATAAATTAAATCAATACTTTCTCTATATTTTTTAATATTTTTTTCTCTTCTGTTAGCCACAATATGATTAAGCGAGAGGAAAAATAGAAAGTAAAAAACTAAGAGGAGGATAAGATGTCTAATCAAAAGCAATTGAGTCAATTACATTGTCCAATTAAAAAAATAGGAATGATAAATATAGATTAAGGGTAAATTGGGAATGATAAATTTTACTTGGATGAACTATAATGGAAGTATACTTCAATTGACTAGGTCGTGCCATAATTGCAGAATATTAAGTGATATAAACATAGGTCAAAGATAAAGTGAGAATGAAAAATTTTGTTCCATTCATATCCTGTTATAACATGTACAATAAGAGAGGATTAATTCATCATGTATTAACCATATAAAATTAGTGGATTGGGTTATATTATACTATATTGTGTAATATCCAAACACTTGTTAAAACATAATAGTATTTATTTATACTATCACTAGTTTAACCCTATGCAATGAATAGACAGAATTATTATATAATACTTTGGATTTGTAATTTATGTTAGATTCAATATACTAACATCATTATCTAATTCATTTTATTTTAAAATTGTAAAAATAATTTTAAAATACTATTTTTGCTTACATATAATTTGGTGTGCTTAATATATGTCATTAGAAAACATAAAAAATGCTTTTAAATTGTATACTTGATGGTAAAACATATAAACAACTACACTAATTATAAAGGATTCATGATAATATAAACAACTACACTAATTATATACTAGTAAACTTAAATTTTAGGAGTCATTGTATGTTATATTGATTTATATTTACATTTAATAATACATAATAGCATTTCAATGTATTTATTAAAAAAAAAAGATGACATACTAATACTGAAAGAGTAAATAGTCAATTGGTTATATCACCAAAAATTTCACTAACCCTTTCTCCACCTTCACTCTTGTACACTGTTATCGATCTCCACCAAACCTTTCCCTTCAGGCAACCACCCTTACGACATTGCTCTATCCACACATACCACTCAGCACAATCATTTTGCCTCAGCATAACCATTTTGCCTTGTCTCCTTCATACCAATAACTTGACATGCATTAACACCAATATAGTACTACCTCTCACTATTGAGCCATTTCCACTGTTGAATGCACAAATAGTATTATACCCCCACCATGTCACCACTCCATACAACTACTAGCTAAGTAGCCTTATCAAATCTTTAGATCATTTTACACTTGACTAAATGGCTATATAAGATCACCAGGTAAGATCCCAAAACCTTAAGATATATATCATAAGTTATTTGCCTATATCCTATTGATTTGAGCATTGGAGTGTTTTCTAGTAACCTCTACTACCTTCATTGGTGTTTTCCTTTTGTGCAAGTCACTAACACCACTTTTGTAGGCAACAAATGTGTCACTGGCACCATCCGGGGCTCTTTTTTCATTGTTCATTGAAGATTTTGAACCTAGAAAATGATTAATCTTTCCCCTTATCAAAAAGCCTCCTTCAAACACCTAAGAATAAGCCATTCAGTTGTAAGCTACACCTATAACGATGGCAACCACCATAGCCCACCACACTATGACTAAACCAATTGAGCAAGTCTTTTGCCAATACTTTGATACAATCATCATGACCATGAAAATTGTGAGTGTCAAGCCCATGATGATGAAGAAAAGGCCAACATTAACTTGAATGTTGAACTCCAATAGCAAGCCCTTATGGCCACAATGTAGCAATTGTGCCAGGAGGTGCTATGCTTGAGGAAACAAGCAAATGATTGGGAAGAGAGAGCCCAAAAAGAGTATTGGAAACAACACCAATAGAAACAATGAAATCAACATGAAAATTAACAAGAAGAGGAACACAATCCCCTTAATCTTGGAAGAGTTCATGGCAAAGCTAGCCGCCAACAATTCCACTATTACAAACAATAGTATGTCTCATACAATGGCTACTACCAACAACCCCCCACCCAAAACACCATCATCAACCTAAGAAAGTGACCTTTTTACTCTAGACATTATGACAACTCCTTACCACCCAACTTCAAAATCCTTTCTCACATTGAGAAGTATGATAGAAACACTAACCCTCATGACCACCTTTAGTCCTTTAAGGCAATGTTATTGCTATCTGGTGCTTTAAACAGCATAATTGTGCCAAGCTTTCTCAACCACCTTAAAAGAGGCAGCTTCAAAATGGTTCATCTTTCTTAATCACACATCTATTTCTCAATTTTGGCAAATAACTGAAGCTTCTTTTACACATTTTGCCACAAGCAAGACCTAAAAGAAAACCTTTGCCTCCCTTGTTAACTTTTGTAATACATTGAATTTCCCAAAATAAATTTTGGCAATAAAATACGGAAATTAAAAATTTCATGGAATTCAAAAAGTATAGATTTCAAGCAATGAGAGACTTAGATATCATAGAAATAGACCATATGAAATTTTAGAAATATTTTGAAGATCAAATTCTCATTGTGAATATCAAAGAATGAAATTTATAATGTTAAAATTCAATTTCCAAAAAAGTTTAAGAGTATCAAAACTAGGGTTACGAATATTAGATGAGCACAAAATTAGAGTTGTTACAAAGGCATTTAATTTAACTAACTTACATTAAAATTTCATGGTCATTGGTGATTGATAAGTACGTTAAATTCAAGCTCAAAATGAAAGAAATAGGAAAATTACTAAAAAGAAAAATGGTTAACTTGAAGTTATTGGTAAGTAAACATACTTTTCCCTATATACCTATCCTAGTCGACTTACCCTTCTTCTTCTTCAGCTTCTGGAATGTAAAAACTCGTGCAAAGTCTTCTTCCATAAGCTTAGATTTTTCTCTTTCATCAATTAAGCTTAGTAACTCTTCTTATTTTTGTCTTAAATTTTTATTGTTGAATCCTCTCTTCTTCTTCTTTGTTTTGACATCAAAATCATGTTGATTCATTAGATATAATTTAAGTTATATATTTTTGAAGTTAGTAGTTACTATTCATATCACTATTCACTTCAAGAACCCATACCGATTTTTTGAAGTTTTGTAGCTCAAATCTTGTATATTGAGTTTGTTTCTATGTAATGAAACCATAATGAAATTGATATCTAATTTTTCGCTAGAAGAAAAACATTCAAATAACCAAGAAGCTAACACGCTTTTCTTTTTGTTTGTGAAGTGTGTTAAAGTTTATAGGTAAGATTAATAGTGATTTGGCATATCTGGCCCACTTATGAGTAAGTCTTACCATTTTTATTAATTAATATGTGTTTCTTGCTTGTGATCTACTAAATTTTTTATGATAGCTAATGGAAATGGGTTTTGTGATTGTGTGGCAAAATTTGTTATTCAATGGGTTAACAAATAAAATGATTAGTTTGCTATTGAAATAGTTAGGTTTTATGTATGTTTGAGCTTTCAAAACATGATGTGATGAGATTTTATGGTGTATGGTCAAATTAGAAGTTGTCATCCTTTGTTTTTTTGCTATTGTTTACAATTTTCGCTTATGCAAGTTGAATTTCAACTTTTTGAACTAAATCCATGATCATGCTTGCAAAATCCCAATTGTTTGGCTCTTACGATCCAAATCAAAACTTGAACTAGTTTTGTGTAATTCAAATTGATGTTTCTTACTCTACTTTTTGGTTCGGATTGTGATCCTGATCATGCTTATAATTGGACTTCTCAAAAGATTACATAATTTGGCAAGCATACTCATAATTATAACTAATTTTGCTTGAGTCAAATTTAATTTATCACATTTGAACTCCTCAATTCTGATCACAATTCTACTCAAACTTCTTCAACCATCCTCTAATTGCATCTTTAAAAATTCCCGCATTTCTCAGTCCAACCTCACTTCTTTCAAAAATATTTCTTATTCCCTTGGTTTTGTCTTGTATGAACCCTATTAAATTTAATATACAAATTAAGAAATCTTAAATAAGTAAGTATAATCTAATATTATTGAATTTAATAATTGGCTATGTAAACTATTAATATGAAATTAATTATAATAGTCATATGATGTAACAAAGAATGTGTGGTGCAATTGTAAACAAAATGTAACTCTTTTTATTAGGAATGTGGTTGAATACGGATGATATGATATGGTTGTTGTGAGAATCATATTACTTAATGGTTGCTTGAGTGTCCACCTATGCACAAGCCACCAGGTTTCAATGGAGAACATTATACTTACTGGAAACAGAAGATGAAAGACTTCATTG
>JANHAO010016847.1:0-14243 GCA_026873985.1 Saraca asoca
AAGTGAGAAAAACCTTTTTAAGAGAAAATCTTACAACATACTTCGATGCAACATCGATGCACTGAAGAACTGTGAAAGATCTTCACAGGCAAATTGATGTTACATCAATGTATGAACAAAAATCTCATAGGCAAATCGATGTTACTTCGATGTATAAACAAAATTTCACAATCAAATCGAAGTTACATTGATGTATCGAGCAAAAATCATCACCGAAGGTTTGGGAATTTGACCGCTTTGATGTTGTAATCGATGTAAATCCTTCAAACAACACATTATACATCGATTTCACACCGATGCATTAGTGAATAACAGACCATAATCAATGTTACATCGATGCATAAACTAAAAAATTATTTTTCCGTTACAGAAGGTTATGGCAGTTATTCTGGCCCAACTACCTTCTATATATATGAGATTTTCACATAGTTTTTCATATCAATCAAGGGCGAAAATTGATTTACAGAGAAAAGCTCAAACTACTCTTACAATATTCAAAATTTTACAAATCTTCTAGATCAAGTTTGCTTCAGTTTATTCTAGTTTGTTTGAGATTTTCATCTCAAACGTTGGTATTGTATTTCCAACTCTTTTCTTTAATTCTATTTAATTTTTCTGAGATTTCTAGGGTTTAGAAATCTGTATAGGTTTAGAAGAGCCTGTTGTAAACCTTCTAGGTTAGCAAAAAACTTGATAATTTCTTGTGATTTTGTTGTAAATACTGGCATTTCAGGAGCCTGTCAATCCTGATAGTTTTTTGTTATAATTTAGAGGTCTTTTGGTTGAGAAAGATTAAGTGAAGTAGACTTGAATTGCGGTTTCAATTCAAGTTGAACCACTTTAAAAGATCTGTATTCAATTCTTTTCTTTTTTCTGCACAATCTTTGTTTCTGCAGTTCATTCTTTATCTTTATTTTTCTTTCAATTGCTACTTATCACATTTTTATATATAAAATCAATTGAATTCGAATCAGATATTGGTGTACATAAATCTCTAATGAGATAAGGGCAAGATCCATTCTTTTTCCGTAATTTCTAACTATTTTATTTAGGTTCGACAATTCTGAACCTAATATCTTTCTTTGATTGCTACTTTTCCAGTCATACCTAATCAATAAAGGAATCTAAAGTTGTATTCACAAAGTATTAACAACAACAATAATAAATAAATCAAACTATAGTTAATCAGGGGCTATGCACTAAGAGTTATGCATATTTGGGTGTCTATATATAGACATATTTCTAGAATTGGCTCCCTATCTCACTCATTACTCCTCTTGCCTTAACCGATAATTCTTCCATAACATAAACCAGTGTGTTTTTTTACAGAATTCTTTAAGTAGTTTATACATATAACCTGATCAGCACCTATAGTAGCTAATTTTTTCATGAAATCATACATGCAAAACACTAATTATCACACCCAGACCACTCCTACCCTCTATATGAGTTCTAATTTCTCTAAAAACCTTAAGTGCATACTGATCAGTTGCAACCCCATCCACATATTCAACTTTTCCTGAACCCATCATCCTGATTCCTCTTCTCTTTTTTTTTTTCTAGAAAATCATAGGTGTCATCAAGATTTAAAATGCATAAAATTGAAAGGCATAAAGGGTATTCACCTGAATTAGGAAAGAGTGAAGAGGTGGATAGTGGTGACTATTGCTATTATTGGCGCCAGAGCTAGAGATGGTTTGATTGGGGCGATCCCAGTTGAAGATGATAGGGCTAGCATAGATCGAGAAGGAAGTGGGGTGATGATTGTCAAAGTGGGATAGAGAGTGAGTGGATGGAAATAATGATGGAAGGAAAAGCTTGTCTACTGAGAGTATGAAAGTGTTAGCTAAATGAGAGAAAGGAAGAATTTAGGGGTAAACTCGAAGTTAGGGTTCCTGCGAAGAGAAAATGGAAGAGTATTGCAGTGCATCCTTAGCGGTGGTTTAGACACAACTATTGTTAAACATTGTAGTTAGTGACTATTTTGTTAAAAATCACCTCTAACATTTGCTTTTCAAAGGAGTCGAACTTGGGTCACTTGGCTTAACCGTGCCTTTAGCGGTGGTTTATAGGAACCGCCATCATTGAACCGCCGCTAAGGACAAGTAATTAGTGGTGGCTTAACAAAACCACCTCTAACATTTGCTTTTCAAAAAAGTCAAATGTAGGTCACTTGGTCGTGTCTTTAGTGACGGTTTAGACAAATTTTTGCTATTGAACTACTGATAAAAGCAATTATTTTTGTAGTGTAATGTCTTATAGATCTCTCTCTTGTTCAGCTCAAGCTTTGTTGGTTTTGGAGGAGTGTCATGAAAGGCAGCAAGAAGAGCACCGCCACAATCAAATAACGGAAGAAACTCAAAGAATAGCCATTGAACTTGAACATAACACTTTGGCTGAGCAAGTTTTCCAATTGTAAGTGAAGTTAGAAGATCTCTATTGTGCACAAGTCCAACCAATTCTTCTTCCACCACCTCCCTAACCATCGGGTCTTGTTCTCATAGAGATTAATTTCATTCTTGATCAAATCCAGGTAGCCTTTTCCACTCACCTTCAGCTCCTTATACTACACAATCCACCTTAAGGATGGTAAATCTACCAAAAATGGTTCAACATAAAGAACCTTCAATCACAATCACTTTTAATCTGATGAACCTACCAGCATTTTCAAGCATAAAACTCTCAAATCCAAAAATTCATGAATGCAACTTCCATAAATTGCCCCATAAAACCTAAATGAATTTAATCATCAAGAACAAATTCCCATTGATCACATTCTTGAACCATATGATCCACCAAACCTATCCATTAAGCTCACCTACAGTACTAGATAACTACTCTCTTCTTACCATGAAGATAGCCACCCTTTGTTAATGGTGGTGATGACTACTTTGCTACCAGCCACTTCAAGCCGCGGAATCACATTGACCTCTACAATAGAATAATATATCCTCAAGAACACTTGGAAGCTTTTTGGATATCCATGCTTTTCTCTAGAGCCCTGGATGCTATCATGTGTTAGGTCTTCTTGATGATATTGAAGAAGGCCATATTGAGATGCTTTATGATGTCGCCCTGCCAGTTGATCGACAGCTTTCAACAGTTGGTCGAAACATTCTCCACTTACTTCGTGACTAGCTGAGTGCTTAAGAAAACACCGACTGTTCCGATTAGCTTTCAATAGGGACGACGAGAGATTTTGAAGGAGTATTTCACTCGCTTCAATACCTTAGCTTTGGAAATCAAAGACCTCAGCAGTGTGCTAGATCAATTCAGGATTGTGATCAGCTCACTTTTCCTTGTCCTTGGCAAAATGCCTAGCATTATCCTTATTAGACATCTTGGTTCAATTAGAAAAATATATAAATGTTGAAGAAATAGAGCTCACTTGAAAACATGTCGAGCGGAGCCAACTGGATAGCATACCTCTTACATAGAAAAGGCTAGTCAACATGAGAAGAAATGGCAAAGCATGAAAAAAACCACGAGAAATATTATAGCTTTTTAGAATACAACAAAAAATATGCTAAGTTCAAATGCTTATCCTAGAATAGAACAATCCTCATATGGTTCGATTGACCCAAAAGCTTAGAAGATGATTAAATCTTTTGCCTATAAGAAAGGCTCGACGTTTAACAAAATGTAAGGGACCTACTATAAAAATACAACAGATACCATCCCTCACTCCCAAATATATGTTAATCTATGTTTCTTTTAAGCAATTATTGACTTAAATAATGGACATGCTTGGCAAATCCATCTTTGTCATGCATAGCTAACTTTGTTCAATGCAGAATCCCTTGGTCATTATTAATAGACCTAAACAAAGGGAGCTCACACAAGCTAAAGAAGTGAAAAACTATGAAATGGTAGAAGATTAAGGAAAGTGAACTATGTGTCCAATTGGTAAAAGGAAAGGAAGAAAATAATGAAAAACAATAGGAAATTAAAAAAGATTAAGTTATGAGCTCGAAGTCAAAGCTAAATAGTCCCTTCGATGCTAAAATCCAAGCAGCTTCCTTGGAAACTATGTTAAACCCCAAGTAGCTCCCTTGATAATTATGTAAAACTCAAGCAATTTCGTCAGTACCATATAAAGCTTGAGTAGCTCCCTCAACATTAATTCAAATCTGAATAGTTCTTTCAATGCCATATCAAATCTGAGTAGTCACTCTACATATGAAAGACCAAGCAATCCCCTCAGCACTTTAAAGACCAAGTAATTGCTTAGCATGTAAAAGACCAAGCATTTCCCTCAGCACTTCAAATACCAAGCAATCCCCACGGTATACAAAGACTAAGTAGTCACTTAGCATGTAAAAGATCGAGTAGTCCTCTTGGTAAACAAAACTTGAGTAGTCCTTTGGCATGTAAAGCTTGAACAATCCCTCGACACTAAAAGTCCAAGTAGTCTGTTGACACTTAAAGCTCGAGTAGATCCTTAGCACCTTAAACTTGATGCTCCACAAGCACTTTAGGATTAAGAAATTCTTTGATACTTAAAAGTATCTAAATAGTTGAACAACTCGTTGGAGGTCAAAACAATAAAATAACCCATTGGAGGTCAAAATGGCCGAATGATGCATTGGAGGTCACAATAATTAAACAACTTGTTAAAAGTCAAAGTGGTCCAATGACTTGTTAGAGGTTAAAATGGTTGAATAATCTATTAGAGGTCAAACGGTCAAATGGCATGTTGAAAGTCAAAGTAATAAATCTTTTCAAAGTCCTGAAAAGAACCAATAAAATTAACAAAGTAAACTACTCATTAGAGGCCAAAACAAGAAAGCAAAGCAAAACAAAAACAAAGACAGAAAGTAGAGTAACCCTATGACAAAGTAGCGTTCAATCAAAAGAAGGTCATAACATGACCAAAATATATCCAATACAAAAAACATAAACACAATTGGTTAAATCCTGAATACTTTTATCTCAATCAGCCAACTTTATAAACATTCACTTATTAGTTAGCACATGGATATGAGAAGTCATCCTTGGTCGAACAATAGCATATGGGCATAGGGAGGCAAATGACACATCTCAAAATGAAGGACTATTAGATTGTAGCTAGTCGACTAGCACAAACTTAGTAGATCATCATAAGGCACCAATTAGCATGGCCATAGTTCACCAATGAGGCTAGGATGTGACCAGTTGATCTACCTAGTAGATAGGTTGATCGACCTAGGTTCTTACCAAGCAAACCTTCTGAAGAACTTACTTGAATGACCAGTCCATATCATTACTAGCAAGCACACGTTCTGCAATAGATCAAGCCATTAAAAATGGCCCTAGGCCATGGTAAATTGGCTGATCCGTGACATTGCAATTGAGATCAAGCCCCTACAATAAGAGTGAGCCACTCAAAGGCAACAGCTCGAGGTGCATGGGACTATAGTTATCGACAAGGCCCTAGACTAACAGCAAATTGATCGACTTAACCTAGAACATGACAATTAGGCCCATGTTTGACAAAAGTATCCCACTAGAGGTCCGTAACAAACTAGCACACTCTAGACTATGCATAAATTACATGACTATATCATCAACTGTTAAACAAGAATCTCGTTCAATCCATCAATGTGGCAGAAACACATGGACACTTTTTATTTGTCTAGAAACACATCAATTGGCATGATCAACTCCTATACAGACACTAAGGTATTCTCTTTAAGGGTCATCTCCACTACACTTATTGAAACTTTGTGTGAGAATTGACTTGAGCATTAGAGTGTGCTTGGTTGACCGCTACCGTCATGTATGACTCACTTTGTTATGTGTGCATGTCATCTCACAGGTAGTTCTCACTCATTGGTCAATCTTTCTTAGAAAAAGAGTTTCATTTAAGCAATTCCTTGATACTTAAAAGTAACTAAATAGTAGAATGACCCGTTGGAAGTCAAAGTAGTCAAACAATCTATTGGAGGTCAGAGTAGTTGAACAACTTGTTGGAGGTAACATGATAGAACGATCCATTGAAGGTCAAAATGGTAAAATGACCCATTGAAGGTCAAAACAATCAGACGACTCATTGGAGGTCAAAATGGTTGAATGACTCATTAGAGGTCACAACGGTTGAACTACTTGTTAGAGGTCAAAGTGGTTAAATTACTCGTTGGAGGTCAAAATGGTTGAACGATCCATTAAAGGTCAAAATAGTCAAATGACCCATTGGAAGACAAAGTGATCAACCCTTTTGGAAGTCCTGAAAAGAATCGACAAAATAAAAAAAGTAAACTACTTCTTAGAAGCCAAAACATGATAGCAAAGCAAAAAGATAGAAAGAAAGTCAAGTGACCATATGACAAAGTAGCATTCTATTAAAAGAAGGTCATAAGATGTCCAAAATATATCCAATACAAAAAACAAAAACACGATTGGTCAAATCCTGAATACTTTTTTCTCAGTCAGCCAACTCTACAGACATCCACTCATTAGCTGGCATGGTGATATGAGAAGTTATAGTTAGTCAAATGACGGCGTATAGGCATAGGGGGCAAATGATATAGCTTAAAATGAATGGCTATTGGACCGTGGCTAGTCGACTAGCACAAGTTTAGTAGATCATCAGAAAAAATTGATTAGCATGGCCATAGTCTACTGATGAGGCCAGGACTCGACCGATTGATCAACCTAGTAGATAGGTCAATCAACCTAGGTCCATACCTAGAAAACATTCTAAAGAACTTAGTCGAACAATCAATCCATATAATTGCCAGTAAGCACACATTTTGCAATAGATCAAGCTATTAAAAATGGCCCTAGGCCACAGTTGATCGGCTAATCCGTGACATTGTAGTTGAGGTCGAGCCTCCACAATAAGAGTGAGCCACTCAGAGGCAATAGTTTGAGGTTGCATAGAACTGTAGTTCATCAACGAGGTTCCAGATTAACAGCAAGTCAATCAACTTAACCAAGAACATGACAATTAGGCCTATGTTTGACAAAAGTAACCCACCAAAGGTTTGTGACAAACTAGCACACTCAAGATCATAAACAAATTACATGAATATATCATCAATCATTAAGCGGGAATCTCGTTTATACCATCAATGCGCTAAAAACACGTGGACAAGCTCCATTTATCTAGGAGCACACCAATTGGCATGATTAGTACCTATATAAATATTAAGATATTCCATTTGCAGATCATCTCCATTACACTTATTAAAACTCTATATAAAAACTAATTTAAGCATTGAAGTATGCTTGGTGGATCATTTCAACCATGTATGACTGACTTTGTTATATATGTAGATTATCTTACAATTAGTCCCCACTCCATTGGTAATCTTTCTCGAAAGAATAGTTTCATCTTTAAACCTTTAGTTATATATCAAAATTCATTTGTTATTTGTAACATTATTCAAATTTGATGAATGAGGCAAGTGAATTTGTATTTATTGGGATCGCTAAAACTTATCCTGGGAGAGCCTTGGGCCTATTGCCTCACGTGATGTGCAGGAAAAAGACAAATTCCCTCCGTAATGTCCATTAGAAACAATTTGCCTCCATGATGTTGTGCTCGAAAGGAATGCACGAAACGTTGCCCAAGGCAATGTTTACTGCCAATGCTGTGTCAGCAGCAATGTTTACTGTATTTTTCAAATCAGGCTGCAGGCACACTGCATGAAGGAGAGCTGCATACACGCAGTGCTCCTTCCCTATACACTCTCTTAAATCTTTTCATTTAATTTTTTTTTCAATTTTTTTATCATAATTTTATACACCTTTAATTCTTTATATTTCTTCGTACTCTTCACCTCTCCTTCTGAAACTCTTCTTCCCCTCTCTTTCTAAACATCTTCTTCCCCTCTCTTTCTAAACATCTTCTTCACTTCTTCTTGTACTTTATCTCTCACATTTGAAGTCATCATCTCCCAAACTTTTCTTTCATAAAATTTTTAGGTAAATTTTTGTATTCTTATTTTCTATTTTTTTAAAAAATTATTTGAATGTATTTATTTTTGTAATTAAATTTTGTTTAGAATGATTAATAAGACGTTAATTTGAATAATTATTATGAATTATTCTATATAGTATTTTTTATATAAGAAATTAATTATCTAACTTAGATATAATGGTAATGGTGTTATTTTTTTTTCCTATTAGTAATGACAGAAAATTTGAGATTTTAATAATTATATTTTTAAAATTATTATGTTAGTATAATAAAACAGGGATTTGAAACAGAAAAAAAAAAGAGATAATTAATTAGTTGACTAATTAATTACTACTTCATAAATTAAAATTTATAATGTTAGCCTTTAATATTTGTGAGAAAGATATTTTTTTTATAAGTATAGATAGTAACCAGCATGTAAGGTTTATTTTATTTATTTTATTAGAATTGAAACATATAAATTTTTTATTTATGATAGAATTTTACTTATTTAGTATGTATGATAAATTTTTTATGCACATGAGAATTTTATTTATTTAAGTTTAAATAGTTAGTAAAGCTTGTCTTATTTGTTTTACTAGAATTGTAGTATTTCAATTTTTTATTCATGACAAAATTTTATTTATATAATATATATGATGAATTTTTTTACTCATATAAAAATTTTATTTATTTAAGTTTAAATAATTACTAAGGCTTGTCTTATTTGTTTTATTAGAATTGTAGTATTTAAATTTTTTATTCATGGCAAAATTTTATTTATGTAGTATGTATGATGAATTTTTTATGCATATGAAAATTTTATTTATTTAAGTTTAAATAGTTAGCAAAGCTTGTCTTATTTGTTTTATTAGAATTATAGTATTTAAATTTTTTTACTAATGAGATAATTTAATTTATGTAGTATGCATGGTGAATTTTTTATTCATATAAGAATTTTATTTATTTAAGTTTAAATAGGTAGTAAAATTGTCTTATTTGTTTTATTAGAATTATAGTATTTAAATTTTTTTCACGATAGAATTTTATTTATGTAGTATGTATGATGAATTTTTTATTCATATAAGAATTTTATTTATTTAAATTTAAATAATTAGTAAGACTTGCCTTATTTGTTTTAGTAGAGTTGTAGTATTTAAATTTTTTATTCATAGCAAAATTTTATTTATATAGTATGTATGATAAATTGTATTCCAATTTTATAAGATTTTTTTTTCTTCTATTTGATTATATGTTTTAAGCCTTAGTACTTAAAGTCGAAAAAAAATTCTAAGGCACGTAGAATTTGATACTTTCAATTTGTTTTTATAATGTTTAGTATTTCATACAATAAAATTTTTAGTAATTCATCATTAATATTTGTTCCATTAGTTTTTAATTTTTGATCAAGTTAAAAAATAGAAATCTTAATTGTAAATAATGAAAAAATTAAATGGATTACTTAATTAATTTTTTAATATCTGATACTTTTAAAGTTATTATTTTAATGCTTAAAATTTGTTATGTTCATTTGTAATAGTAACTAATTATTTATTATCAATTTTTATCTAATTTAATAAAATACTTAGTGATACATATGTTTAATATAATTTATTTTAATAATTGTAAGAAGATTATTATTTTTAGAATGTCGGACAGACGTATTCATCTTCTAAACCCTAGTCCAAGAGACGACTTGTTGCTCCGTTTACAGTATTGACATATTTTAGAAGCAGTATGACAAGGGGACAGGATTAATAATACTAATAAAAGTTAATCTTTTTGAAATATTGTTTAATTTTCCTGTCATATTAAACACCTTACTTTAATTTTTTTTACATGTGAGTCAGTTGTGTACTTCACATCAAAGGCTTAGGTCACATTCCACCCCTCACCCACGAACGGATCCCTATCTTTGGTCATCAGAATTCTATGATGTTTTGAGAATCAGACACATAAATGTTGATTAGCCCTGTGCACTTGTTGAAAGATGATGACTGAAGACACATACGTTTTACACATCACAAGGAGAAATAACAAGCACATTGCCAGATGTAGAAGTCTAATTAAGACTCCTTGTGTATGATGAAGTGGTCATTGGAGCAACTCAAATGCCATGGTATAGAATGTTTGAGATATTGTTAAGCGATGTTCCACCACATGAACGTCATTTCATTTATGGCCAAAAGCTTAGCTTAATATGGTTATAAGAATGCTTAGATGCTCTCCTGGATAAAGCCAATAAGGAGACTGTGCAACAATACAAGCACCTACATATTGAGACTGTTAGGTACTATATTATCTAATGACAAGTCAATCCACTATGTGCATTTGATATTTTTGCCCCTGTTAGCCAATTTAGAAAAATTAGGGAAATATAATTGGGGGTCTGTTGTCCTGTCATGGACTTATAAGGAGTTATGCAAGGCATTTAAGGCAGAGTGGAATGACATTTCTGGATGCATGTTACTAGTTCAGATATGGGCTTGGGATAGATTCCCAAGCATTGCACCAGTTAGGAAAGGTTAGTTGGATGCCGACTAACAAGAGTTGATGCTGTTAGCTTTTAGATGACGTGATACTCAGGACATAATAGTAACTTCAAGCCATATATTAAGTGCATTTAGGGCTTCATTAGATTATTTAAAACTAAACTAATTACAATGAATTGACCTTATTACATTGTTGTAATTTATTATAGGAGTTTAAATTTTTGTTTGTGGCACATATTGTGATTGTGATTTATGGTGATAGGTTAACTAGGAACCTTATAGGGGTGATATATTGGTGACATTATCAGAGTACTATGTAGTGGGATAAGAGATCTAGTGTTCACAAGTGCCTTTGATATGTTTCCACATTGCTAAGTAGTAGTGCGAACAGAGTCATGAGGCAATTTAGTTTCCAATAACCTATAACATGCAGCTTAGATGTGGATGACACTTTGCATGAGTACACATTACAAGGAAAACAATATTCGGACTGGGTCACTACACATGAATGGTGGATTCAATTTTAAAACAACAGGCAACAACGAATCCCACATGGAGTGCCATCGTTAAGACCATTACACTATAACAATTAGTATATGAGATGGTATAAAATAGTGACAAGATGTTAGATTAGTCCAGGTGGTGCAATGGACAATTTAATGGTATGATTTAGTGTGTTTAAAACTAATTATATAGATTGAACTAAGAAATAACAGTTGATAATTTTCTTCTTCTATTTCTATGATAGGCTAACCTTGAAATGTAGTTGCAGTATATGTCCCTTGTCGATGTTGAGAGTAGATCATGTCTAGGGTTAGACAAATCTGCATTGACCTAGTAGATATTACAGATGAGCATCATAGGTTAGAAGCATATCAAACTAACATCTTGCCTCTATTGTCTGATGTTCAAAGGTAATAGTTTATGTTGTGATTTATTATGACTCCATCACTTGATTAGGTATATCTTTTAAAAATTAGCTTTAATATGAATTCATTCATAATAATTGGTAGATAAAATATATTCGAATGCAAACTTAGAGTACATCATTCATTATAAAATGTTCCAATGACATATTACCTAACAATAACATGCACATTTGAATGTAGACTTAAAGTACATCATTAGTAATAATATGTTCCAATGACTCATTGCATTACTATAACAAGCACATACGAATATGGACTTTAAGGGAACATATTTCTTTATGCATCAAGGCCACAGCAAGGTTGGGTCCCAGCATGGTGAATAAAACAACTAAAATCTCTCTGCTTCCTCACACATGCAAAATCACTTAAAGGTAAAACCATCAATGTCATGAATTTGGCATTATGGCTCTATTAGGCTATCAAACATACCTCATTTCTCACCCTTCAACACAACATAGTAAAGCTAATCTAATTCCTAATAATGCAATATGTCAAAAGGCTTCTTCAATTCAAAGTTGTCGGTTTCATCATTGGTTGATTTGTCACCGTCATTGTTACATGATGTCTGGACGTAAGTTACCTTGGGCTGTTCAATCATCTTGCACTCCAAATTAAAATATCACATTTTTTATAAAACATTACTATAATTATTGAAATACATGTGTGAAAATATATGTACATTGCAACCAATGAAATCAGACATTAAAATACTTACAACAGAAGAAATTAGATTGCAACTACTATTTAAATAAGGAATTATTATAGTGTCATTAGTAATGCCTAGAGCTTTCTCCTAGTGGCAACATAATTGGGACAACGCATATGGTTATGGCCAGTACAACAACACAAAGTACACCTTTGTCCTTCTGTCTTTCTGTTATCATATTGTTCTCCTAAGTCCATCTCATTTCAAATACAAGTAAACTGTAGCTGGCATTTATCTGTTAGTCTAAAATAATCTGGCAACAATGTAGGGCCAATAACTTATGGCTAGTAATCTTAGTGAGGTGCGATTGCCACACATCTCGATATGCACTCATAAGAGAGTCTGTACGATAAACGTGGTGTATGTATTAATGGAAGTCCATGAGAATAATGCATTAAGCTACAAAAGCATGTGAGCATGGAAAATATAGGTCTCAGAATTTTTCGCAACTACATGTCCTTTGGTTAAGGTTAACAATTCATGTGTTACCTCCTTTGTTGGTGCATGCATCAAATTTTTTCTCCACTTGAAATATTCCATTAATCCTATTATAAGTATGCACTAAGAAAACACTGGCTTTTTAAATGTTTTTTTTCAGAAGAGCAACTATAAAGTCATTTGAATATGCCTAGCCACAATCCTCTCGTTGGCTTGTTGACCTCGTAATACAAAGTATGTCATCAATTGATAAAAGGTATTTTGCACCAATGCAATGATAGGAAAATTTTATGCTCCTTTGAGAATACCATTTACCACATCTACTAGGTTAGTTGTCATGCGTCCAAAGGGTCACCTATCATCAAATGCTTGAGCCCACTTTTCTTTCAAAAGTGCCTCCATCCAAGGTCTTACCTCATTGTTCAGGGACCACAACTTGGTTAGTCTAAGATCATACTTTCTTGGCTGCTCCTTGAATCCTATAATAATGATTACAACAATTAAAGCAACATGTGTGAACTTAACATAAGCAAATACAGTGGTAGGAAATGGTTACCTATGTTTATAATGTGTCTCTTAAGAGTTGTATTCTTAAACTACCTATTGAAATTGTTGGTGACATGGTGGATACAAAATCAATGATGACCACAAGGCAGTTGTCATCCAAGGGATTCATCCTTAATTGCCACAATAATCCTGTCGTGGCAATCAGGTATTAGGCATAATTTATCGGCATTGGTAACGTGCATTCATATCATGCCTAAGAACCATGACCAACTAGATCTGTTCTTTGCTTTAACAATTACAAAAGCAATTAGCAATGTTTTGCGATTCCTATCTTATATGGTTATAATCAGTAGGCTATGCTTGAACTTTCCATATAAGAGGGTTCCATCAAATTATAACATTGACTTATAGAAGGGAAGTATATCAATGCAAGGTTTAAATGCTTAGAACAATCTCTTGAACTTCACATTGTTAAGGTCAGGATATTGTTCTTAATATAAATCTCCTGTTTGCAATTGCATAATGGTCTCTGGATTTGCTTGTTTCATTGTCGCCAACTATGTTGGTAACTAGTAGTACAAGTCATCCTAGTCACTAAATATTCGACTAATAACCTTTTGTTTTCTTAGCCAAGCTTTCTTGAAGGAAACTTGATAAGAGAACTATGATGTTACTGTCTGTATTATCTTTGCAATGGGAAGGTTCGATGTGGTTCTTAGTTGTTCAATATTGTAAAAGGCAATAAAATTAGAGTCCAATTACTTGTGATCTTGTGACATGCTAGTATAGGCATAGGTATGGGGGCCACTATATATTTTAACAATCCAACAATCTTTCTTTGAATTAAAACTTGCCTTGAGCCGCCAATTATAGTCTGTACCATATTTTGTGAATTACACATCTATATATGCCAGTTGTGACTTTCAGATCCTTTAATTTTGATGCCTACTAATTAAATATCATTTCATGGCTAGCAGGACATTTTTTTTGCTTTGAAATTCCAAACCATCATAAAACTCCTAGCCATCAGTTTGAGTGAAATTTTTAACCAGTTGATGTTCATGCCTATCTAATGCGTTACAATTGACATATGAGATATGTGATGATGAATGTATTGTTAGAACGGGCTCAGCCAAAAGGGGAAATTTCAAAAAAATTTCAGAGAGCAAACCCTCAGTGGCCGAACCCCTCTCCCAAAATCCCTTTGTGTAGAGGTTTCAATCAAAGAAATACAAGAGAGAATTAAACTAACCTTTAATCCAGCTCCTTGCACAGCGGAAGTCTTTGAT
>JANHAO010016848.1:0-14204 GCA_026873985.1 Saraca asoca
GGAGCCTACCTTACGACAACGAGAAACAAAAATGAAATCGAGGGTGAGACGGCCTTTGAGCCTATCTCATAACAAAAAACTAAAATTCATGCGAGGATGAGATGATCTTGGAGCCTACCTTACGACAACAGGAAACAAAAATAAAATTGAGGATGAGACGACCTTTGAGCTTACCTCGTAACGAAAAATTAAAACTCGTCAGAGCGTGAGATAGTTTTTTCTTTAATATATGGGTTAGATTCTTCCTTTGCGTCATACTCGCTACTTCTTCTTTCAGTTCGCCGTTTCTTCTACTCGCTACTCCCAGCAACAACTACAGCCCTATTAAAAAAATGAAATAAAAAAGAAAAAATAAAAAATTTTAGCAAAAAAATTACAAAAATTAAAAAAGTTGAAAAATAAAAAAGTTAAATTTTTTTTGTTATCTTTATTAAAATTATAGTCAATATATAATATAATTAATTGTGACATATTATCTTATTATTTTATACAAAATTTATTTTAAATTTTTTTTTTAAATTTTTTCTTTTTTATTTTATTTTCTTTTTTTCTTATTTTTTAAAATAAAAAATAAAATAAAATAAAGTATAAGGTATTTTAATATTTTATAAAACTTGAGGGAGAAAAATAATAATAATTTATTTTTTAGGGGGTAAAATAGAAATAACTCTTTATTTAAAGAAGAGTCCATCGTTATAATGGTGTTAAGATGCTGGTAGCTTTAAAAATCTTTTACCCTTAACATCAACATCCGTTAAATTCACGATTTTTACATTTTCTAAAAAATGTTGGAGTCTTATATGGTGATATTATTTATGACTCGTATTAGTTTAAGGATTTTAAAATTTTATTAATTTGATATATCTTTTTATATATGTTAAATTATATAATAAGATATATATTAATTAAAAATTTATTATTTTCTCTGTTTAATTGTCTCTAATGAAATTAAAGATGTTCTCAAGGCTCAGTTCTGCTTACGTTACTTTGCAGTTTATGTCATACCTTCAAATGGGTTTAAATGCCACAGCAAAACTATTTATCATGTCTAATTTATTTATTAAGTGTACTTTAAGTTTATGGGAAGATGTGAAATAATATTTTTGTTAGAAAAATGGAAATATTTGATAAAATGGAGGCGTGGAGGCAGAAGAAGGTCACGTGCAACTTCGGATTCCTCTGGCTGTTGCTGTTTGATTCAGTTGGACCCATCATCCCCCATCGTGACATCGCTTTCTAAACGCCCGTCCTTTTCGCATTTAATTTCTGAACTGCCATTCTTATATTCTTATGAGAGCACATGACATGAATCCATGAATTTTATGTATGTTTTGATTGTTGATGAGCTCATCTGGCCACGTGCTTGTTGCAGTAAATAGCTCAACGTCATATTCACTATTGTACTCACCAAATAAGAATATATTTTTCAACTTTGCAACTCTCTCCATCATGCATGAGGCCATTACCAATTTTCCATATATTATTGCTATGCTACACAAAAAAATGAAAGAAAAAGGAAAAACAAGACACTCAACCAGAATAGAAGAGATTTTTAGGTTAACAAGTTATACAATGCTAGTAAAAGAAAATGTAAATCACATGCACAAATATAATTAAAATTTCAATATGCATTATCTTTGATAATTTATATATTATATTTAAATCTCACTATTAAAATTTTTAAATAATTTGACAACTGTTATGGGGATTTCTTGATAACAAAGGCTCAAGAAGCGAAAGGCTAAAAAATAAAAGGAGTAGCCCAAGCTCAGACGAAGCTTCCAGGGACTTCGTGGTAGACAAGACTGTTGTGAGCTCTAAATAACGAGGACACCAACAAGTTCCTCCCTCTCCAAAGTCTGGGAACCAATCAAGAACTTGATAGGCGTCGCCTAAAGGACTTTGACAGCCCATAACCTCCAAAGATCTGACAATGATTTGTTCAGCATTTATTGCTTGTCGTCTAAACATTTAATGCTAGCATAGATGTAATCATAATTGTGTTAGAATAAACTATTATTGTCTATCATAAGACTATCCACAATGGGAGTTACTTAAGGAAATGCTTAACTTAAGCAACTCCCTTTAAAGTAACTCTCCCATTGTGAAGCAACTCCCAAGGTATGAGTCAGCAGTGTAGTGCAACTGCATCTTAATATTAACGTGGGTCCAGTTGTGAGATAAGTTAAAAGAAGTGAGATAAATTATGAGGCTCATTTAAGAAACTTGATAGAATTGTACCATTGTGGGATAAAATTGCTTGAGTTGCTTAAATGAGTGCAAAATGATGTGACAGTGTGAGACCCAGTAAAAAATTAATAAAAAACACTTAAGCAACTTGCAATGAGGATAGTCTAAGCTCCCCATATAAAAGGGAAAGAAAGTAATCTGTAGCTGTAAGTTCTCTCTTCTTGAAGAAAATAATATAACTCATCGTGGACGTAGGAGTCTTGCAGACTTTGGCCGAACCACGATAAAAACTCTTTCTTGTTCTATTCTCTTGCCTCCTCTGAATCTTACCACAATTTGTACAAGTCATTCCATAGAGCAACAGCTCGGTTTCATGAACCCCTTTTGATCGATTACCAAAATTGACCGTCAACAACAACTAATAAGTATTATTAAAAATTCTAAAAGAATGATATTAGAATAAAGTAACATCTTATTACTAACCTTTTCTCGTAAAATAATTGATACACAAAATATTTTATAATAGTTTCATTCACATAATCTATAGTCACAATGCTTTATAACTTAGTATAGGACTAAATTACAATCCAATTGTCTTCACCTTAACCACTTTTGCATGATTTAGTGTAAAAAAGATTTAGACAATTTGTAAGAGATCTTAGATTTAGATATTGGTATCATTATTGTTTATATTTACTTGCTTTTAAGATATGTTTGAAAGATATAACTCAAATTGTAATATGAATATTATAAAGAAAATTATGAATGCAAGTATCATTTTCAATTGTTCTTAATCTTGTGAGAGTTTATATCATTAGAATTATGAATATTATAACTCAAATTATGAATATTATAATTTTCTTTTTTAATTAAAAAATATTTTTTAAAATTATTTTATATTATATAATCTCATTCTTCCTTTCTTTTATTTCTTTTCGTCTTTCTCTTATCTTTCTCTCTGTTCTCCTTTTTACTTCGTTTCCTTCTCTCTTTTTCTCTCTCTCATAACAAAAATCAATTGAATATAAATTAATTTTATAATATCTTAGAAATATTCTAATAATAAAATAATTTCTATGCAATTTGATATTAAAAATGAAATTTACATGCATACCGATATTTTTCAATACAAAAAAATATTTTACATTTATATTCCAAACAAAAAAAATTCTCTTACATTATTTAAACAACAAAAATTAATTTATTTTTTAAAATCATATTTTCTTAAAAAAATAGTTTCTATAAATTTCTTTTTCCATTAAAATCAACATAAGTCCTCTCGAATTTCCATCCCTACTTCTAAATGTTGCAATGTAGTAACTAAAAAATTTCATGAACACTGTAACTTATGTCCCTCTTAAAACATTAAATTCTGTAATGTTGGCAGCATTCTTAGTGATGCGTTGTGAAGATAGACAGCATAATATCTCTTGTCGTGTAAAAAATACTTGAAAAGTAAAATGTTATATTTTAAAGCTACTTACAAAAAAATGCAGTGTTCAAATTTACATTCATTATTAAATTATTATGTGGTACCCTAGACATCTATTTTAGAACATTTATTAAGTATAACCCAATATAATATTGTAGAGCACTTATAACAACATATTCGCTCTCACTTCTTTGTTAGAATCTCTCCTTTCTAACCCTTCGACCATTTCTTTTTTACACTTTCTTTCTGTTCTTTTCTGCCTTTGCCAAATGCCAAAGTTGTTCAACTGCCAGAGACACAGTCTCGTGCACTCAGCAACATGAACTTCAGCAGTCCACCGAGCATTCTTTGGTTCATCCAACACTACCCAACTTTTCTCGAGAATTTCAAGTAAAGTGCAAGGGCATTATCGTCATACAACCAATTACACCACATCACCAATTACAGCCTTTGGTAACCAGATCCTGCATCTCTTACCTACACTTCTCTAGAGTAGAGACAACCATTTCGTCACCTTCCTATTGCAATCTCCAACAAATCAGTTCCTCCATTTAAACCAAGTAGAGATCCTTCCTTCATCACTTTTATTGACACCTTTTTGGCTCTGCTGACAAACCCTTCAAATTCTTGGCTTTGCAATGGCCATACCCTAGTATTTTTGTGGCAAAAATGGACACAGAGAGAAACCGAAAAACTACAAGCAGCAGTAGCAGCACAAGTGAGCTCTTCATCTGCTTCACTTCTCGTTTGTCTTCTTCATCCATGAAGCTCTCTTCCAAGTGTATTCTCAGCCCAAGCCGCAGCAGAGAACCATCTTCATTGTCAACTTCTATAAGCAGGAGGCTAAGAAACAATGGCAGCATCAAGGGTGGCCAAGCTTCTCCAATGTTCCCAACTGGAAGCAAAAAAAGAGGAACTTTCGAGAATCCAGAACCTTCTTCTCCAAAAGTAACTTGCATCGGACAAGTGAGAGTGAAAACCAAAAAACAAGGGAAGAAGATGAGAGCAAGATCGAAGAGAAGAAATGAAGCGAGTTTTAGAAGAACAGAGAATAATTTCCAGGTTGCAACAAATTCTGATCTCAGTCAACAAAATAATCAAAGTTTTCAGCTTCAGAATCACCAGAACTTGCAGCAGGAGTGCTTGAGGCATCGGAATCAGAGATGGGTTCATCTTCCATTGACGATTTGCGAAGCTCTGAGGGCGTTTGGTGCCGAGTTCAGTTGCTTATTTCCTTGTCGGTCTTCTTGCATGTCAGGGGAGAGAGAGAAAGAGAAGATGACAGAAACGGCGGCGAGATCAGGTGGCGGCGGCCATGAGAGAGACAGAGAGAATTCTTGTGGAGCAGCATTTGGGAGATGGTTGGTGGCTTTGCAAGATGAGGATACAAAGGGAAGGAATATAGAGCTGGTAGTGGGCGAAGAAGAAGATAGAACAGATAGGCCAGAAAGGAGTCAGAGAAGAAGGCATGTTTTTGAAGATTTAGATATTGATATGGAGAAGAAAAATGAGGAATTTGTTGGTGAGGAAGAAGATAAGGGTAGGGTTAGCATATGCATTCCTCCGAAGAATGCTTTGTTGTTAATGAGGTGCAGATCTGATCCTGTGAAAATGGCTGCTCTGGCCAATCGGTTTTGGGAGTCACCGGTTCAGAAAGATGAAGAAGATGAAGACGACGACGATGAAGATCATGTACACATGGAAGATGATGAACATGTACAGAGTAAAATTGAAGTTCCAGAAGTAAAAGAGGATTGGATTTCAGAAAACGAAGCTCTTTTAATAGCCGAGGAAGAGAAAATGATAACAAAATCAGAAGTAGAAGCAGAAACAGTGGTAGAGGATTATGAAAATCAAAATAGAGTAAACCCAGAAAGCAATAAAGAGGATGAAAATGGCAATGATGAAGAAAATGGAGATTTCAATGAAAAAGACGAAATTTTGGTAGGTGTTTCTCCGCCTGAAGTTGCAGTAGATCTGGAAAAACCCCAACTCGAACAGGTCGGGATGATTTTGCTGCAAGAGGATATTATGAAGCTGAAGGAGAAAGAAAACGACAATGGCGATTACAATGAGCGACGATCAGAATATTCTTCCTCTCGTGCAGTGTCTGTGTCCTCAGAACCAGAAAACCCTGAACCAGTAGCAACAGAAGCAGTGACGGCGGAAACTTCAGCTGGGTCAACAGAGGAGGAAGAGAAAGAGACCGCAGAGAGACCTCGGGGAGACGCAGAGATAGCGACCCGAGATGGATCCAGATCCGACCCCGATAACCGGAGAACGGCGGAAATTTCAGCTGAGTCAACGGAGGAGGAAGAGAAAGAGACAGCAGAGGGACCTCGGGGAGACGAAGAGATAGCGACCCGAGATGGATCCACATCCGATCCGGATAACCGGAGACTGGCGGATTTAGAGTCAAAAGAGAAAGAAAATCATCATGATCGGTCGAAATTAGAGAGAGAAAGCTCCGTTTTACCAGATTGCTTGTTGCTGATGATGTGCGAGCCAAAGTTATCAATGGAGGTCTCGAAGGAGACTTGGGTTTGCAGCGCTGACTTCATCCGGTGGCTGCCGGAGAGACCTGCGAAGAAAACGGACGGCAGAGATGAACCGAAGAAAAGAATCAGTATCGATTCTAAACCCCCTCCGCCGCCAGTGCCACCGCATTTGTTGCAGCCGCCTAGATCGTCTTGCTCGTTCCCGGTTGCTCCCGCCGCCGGAATGTCTATGGCCAATATGATAGAGCAGAAGCTGGTGGGATCCACTGGGTACGAGCCGTTTGTTCTGACTCGCTGTAAGTCGGAGCCGATGAGGTCGTCGGCTAAGCTGGCGCCGGATGCTTGTTTCTGGAAGAATCGGAAGCTCGAGCCGCATCGTCCGGCTACGCTTGGGGTCGGCGCTGCTGGGGTTGGATTTTGATCTCAATTTTCATTTTTTCTTTTTTTCAAATAATAATGCATTATGATCTGTACGATATTGTAAACAGTGGCATGTTTGTTAACTTTACGTAGTGGTTCTGGGATTGCAATGTTGGATAGTGATTTTACTGTTTGGTAACTTCTGTAAATTATTATTCATAGATATTTTCTTTTTTTTTTTGCCATAATTATTACATATTTTATAGGCATTAGTTATTCTATTTCTTTCTCCTCTCAAGTGTGTCATACATAATTTGATTAGAAATGTCTACACTGTAATGGAAGTATTTTGTATTAATAAAGAAAAAAGGTCATAAAAAGATATAAGTATTATGTTAATCCACAATTTCACATATCTTTTTTTTTAAAAGAAAATGAAAGCATATAATTTTATTTCATTGATAAAGGTTTATCCTAATATTAAATCACATGCTATGTTTTTACCATGAATAAAGGTTTTTGATTAGTCGTTTATTTTTCATTTGGATTAATTTCAATGGGGGTGGCTCTTCGACCATGTATTAATTTGAAAAAGATTATAATATTTTATTTATTCTTACTTTATTAATTTATGCATATGGATGTAGCTCCACTTTTCATGGGGGACTCACATGTCCTTTTTTTAATACATTTTATAAATCTTTTTTTCTTAATTTTAATTTAATTATATGTAATTTAAAATATTATAAAAAATACATATACGACCTACACGGTCAATAATTTATCCATCTATATTAAATTTTTATTTAAATATAATAGATTTTATTATGTATTATTTATATATTTTTTAATTAGTCTTAATTTAACTTTAATTGCCTATTGTCTTTCCTAAATTTCTTTTTTTGTCTAAATTTAAAATCAAAGAATTTTGAAAAAATTAAATATAAATTTTTCTTTAAGATTTCAAATTTATATAAAAAAATAGAAATAATGAGATAAAATATAACTTAAATTAAGGTTAACTAAATAACGTATGATTGATATATAATAATTTATTAAATTTTGATAAAAAAATTAACAAATAAATAAAATATTAATGATATAAATCACTTATTATTTCTTTATCTGCTTTAAATCAGCAATAAATAAATTAAACTTAAACACATACAACAAATAAATAAAATATATTTTTTTTCATTTTTTCTATTTTTCTTCTTGTTTATTTCTCGATAAATTTAGAATCTTAGTTGATTCACTCAAGGGCTTAAAATTTTCCTTAATTTGAATGGCTTGAATAATGAGGATAATGTTATGTTGGAGGGACATTGATTTGATTAAGGTTGTTATGTGTCTGGTGGGTCTGTCATAATCTGGTTGGTATTTTGGTCTGATCCGCTCATGCTTCTTATCTTAACTTGGCTTTCATTATCAATTATATGTATCATTGTACATCTGATTGCGATGTTTGATAGACCAGTTGGAAAATTTGTGATTCTACAAAGCCAAAAACAGAAAAGATAAGAGGTTAGATTAAATTTGATTACAAATTAAGTAAATGTAACAAAGCCAATAAATCTTATCCCCTGATGATATATCGAAAGAAAAGTGCAGTATGTATCTTGCTTCATCTTGAACGAAAATGTAAAAAAAAAAAAAAAATAGAAAATATCTTTCATATGTGATAATGTTTTATATTGCACATTTTTTTTATGTCTTCCATGTATTCTGAGAAATGAAGACAGCCAAAGACAACATTAAAAAGGGGAAAGAAGACAAAATATGCATATTCAATTGCTAGTTGGAGTTGCAGTGTTTCCGGCTGCTTCCCTTTGGCTTCACTATGTCTCAAATTTAAACAGACAAACTGAATCAAGGATCATGTCTCAGTAGGCAGGCTTAATGTATGAAAAAGTGAAGTTACCGATTAACTTTTTTAATAAATTTAAGAGCATGGTAATTATAAATTAGTATGGGTTAATAATAATAATAATAATAATAATAATAATTAGCAACTACCAAAATTGCAATAAAAGAATTTAACACATTATCTAAAATTTTCAACAATGAAATAGTACGATTAGGAAAACTATGATTGAGACTTGAGTGCTGCCTAAAAATGAAAAATACTAATCATACTTTTTTGTATGTTGTTATGGGTATTTTTAGAATTGTATGGAATGATCTAATAGAAACCTAATGGAGTAGTCCAGTTGAGGAAAGTCCAGTCTATTTTGAAACGAGGTTACGGGGGATTGCCAACAGATCGCGTAGCGTAAGCTTAAATCTCTAGACAAGATTAAGTCGTCGAGCGAGCTACCTAGAACATAAGCATGGAATCCTAGAAACTAGTCAATACCTTAATGCACATATTCCCAATTGACAAATCAGTCTATAAAATCGACACATCAGTCACTAACAGTCCGATAGTAAATTGCTAAGTATTTATTACCCATTAAATATCTATTGCCCAATATAACGAAATAAGCATCTTTGTAATTTATCAAATTACACTTGTAACCCTCACTACTTCTATAAATGGGAAGGAAAATCATTGTAACAGAGAGAGGGAGTAAGAAATACATGTAGAAAATCTGTCAAAATAGTGAGAGAACATTTGCACTCTTATCTGCTAGTCTGAACAGTAAAATAACCGCAAAGAAGCAAAATACAATTACCGTGGACGTATGGGTCACATTGACTTTAGCTGAACCACATCAAAAATCTATTGTGTTTATCTTGTTCTTCCTTTTTCTTACTCTTACTGTTTTCTTTTTTTTTTTAGGCCTTTTATCAGCAGTTTGATTTTCAAAACATTTGATTAACCGATTATCAAAATTGACCGTTAACATATGTAAACTCTCATCTTTATAATGTATACACACAAATTTGAGTTAAACAAATTAATCTGTTTTAAAATATGTGAGTAATTTAATTTAAATTATATCATTGTTATGAATATAAAGAGAGTTGTCAATGAATAAAATTGTAAACTAACACTACTTGAAAATTTATCTAATCCATTGAGTTAGTTTAATTGATAAGATTTATTGTGCTTGATATTTAATTATTTAGATTTGTTTCTTTTTGTAAATAGTCTCAAAGAATTATATAGTATGAGTATTGATGTAAGTTTTTAAAGTCACGAATGACATACTTTAACTTAAAATAGTAAAAGATATGCTATTTCTAATTTTATTATTTGTAAAAAAAAAGAAGAAAAAGACCTAAATTTAAGGGACAAAAAAGTGAGTGATATTACACACTTTCTCACACTCACACCGACGCTCACTCTCACCTGCTTTTTCTCATTGGTTTTTTAGACATTTTATGAGAAAGAGTAAGTTCAAGAGATTGAGAGAAGACTTGGTCAAAGAAATGAACCTAAATTGCTTGCACAAGGTGAGGGGAGATGATGCTTCATGCTTAAGCAGCTTCAAAAGTCATAACCCACCTTCTTTATTGTAGAGGGTAAAGCCTACAAGAATTTGACTAGGAATCTAACTTGAAAAGATGAACAAAGAAGAACACGTTGGAAGCTCAACTTAATAATATAAGTGCTTTTGGAACAGATTGAAAGTGTTTGTATGGGGAAAGACATGCTGGCTCCCACAAATTGATCAAGCACATGCACTGTAGACCCACATGATAAAAGTTGGCCACACGAAGCAAAGCCTTTGCCCTCACTTTGCTGCAGCTTCACAATTGGCTTGCCAAAATAGCCTTGATATTATTAATAATGAAGAAATGCTTTTGAGTTTTTGTCTTGGCTTCAATGAGCATCATCTTCTGTTGTATCCTATCTGGCTTACTCTCCAAAAGCAGCACTGAGAAAAAGAGTATGGTCCCAGCTGGTACGTAAGAGTAGAGGAAAAAACAATGAGAAGTGAATCAATTTCTATGACAACTGCATTTTTGGAATATATTGTTTTGAAATCTTTGCGACTTTACTTTTATAATTTTGATTGTAGCAAAGTTGTTATAATAATTTTTTAATTTGGATAATTTAATATTGTATTCATAGAGATAACACAATATGTAACATTGCATAATTTGTACTCTTTTAATATGGTATGATATGTCAAATAAATATATAATATATCATCCCAACGAGAACAAAATTGCTTTAATTAACATGGTAAAGGTGAAATTTCTAACATGTAAATGAAAAAGCTAAAATTGCAACAATTTTAAAATTATAGACATAAAAATTCAATAAAACAAATTCTTCTTATAAAACAGTATTAAAATAAAAGGATCCCAAAGCTTGTTTTAACTGTGATTTGTGATTCATGCTTTAGAATTAGTAACCTTCTTCTATCTGTTCAGACTTACTGTTCTTGGTTTATTTTTCTTTTAATATAATCCTACAATATGATTTGCTCTGTTAATTTGCATGTGTAATAAACAAAATTTTGCATGTCACAAAAGTTTCTTCATGTTCAGATATGGTTTTCCTTCCCTCAGGTTCAAGTAGTTCAGAGTGGCCAATAAATATTAGGTTTTGTATTGTAGTAAAATTTTTTTGAGCTGAAAGAGATACACAGTAACTTGATATACCCTGAACACATGCATTTGCACAAGCTGAAGGACAAGCCCTTGTTTTCTGACTTTTGTGTTTCCACAGATTCTAGTTCCAAATAATAAAGCATCACAAAAATAAGACAAAGGAAAGGTTTGACATTTTTCAGATACGGTGCCTTTTTTACCAGAATAGGGTGATGCAAATAGATTCATTGAAAAACATGTAACGAGTTCAAATGGAATCAGCCATTAGCTTGCTTGTGCGCTTTTTAATCTTTTTTTTTTCTTTTCACATGGTTTTTGATGAATTTGTCATCTCAAATTCACAAAGCATAGATTTTCAAAAAACGAAAAACTTCTAACGCAATTTCAATTCTCGCACGTATAAAAAAGGATGTGAAATTAACATTATATATAAATTCCATTCATTTCTCACGTGTAAAAACTATATAAAAATTATATATATCTATATATATATAGAGAGAGAGAGAGAGAGAAGGAGCATAACTCATGTTCTACTTCAATACTTGCCTTCAAATTATGTTCACCAATTTGAGTAAATATTGCAAAGAAAAATCTCAGTTGCACATAAGATAGTTTATATCAAATTGACCACACTTGTAATAACATAAATTTGATCAGCTTAGATCATTGTGCAAGTATAAAAGATAATACAAGAAATTTTTATGTGCAGATTATAAAATGCTACTGCAAATACAGGGCAGGTTTTATAAGCTGTCATGCTTAGTTCATCAAAATCTTACGTTCCATAGAGACAGATCATCAAAACATGGTGAACATGAGCTCACAAGACAATGAACTACTTGTCTACAAGCTTCTTCCTCTCACCTGTCTGTTTTGGACTCTAAATTCTGCTATCATCCGTTCTTTTTTGTTGGATCCATATTTTTAGGCTTCTTCCTTGCTTTATACTGTTCAATGCACATATAGAAGGCGCACCACAAAGCCCATGGGGTTGAAACCCGGTAGACAGTTTTATTTGCACAAATAGAAAAGTGGCAAATTTGGACTTCAAAGACATTTTACCTTTCGCTGCATTGTTCATCTAAAGGCGGGTAGCAAAATTCCAGAAACACAATTAGAAAAAAAAAACACTTGTAATTTCTTTTACCATGATTTTTCCTTTGATTAACAATTTTGGCATTATGAGGAAGGGGGGGGGGGGAATGTATGCTTCTACAAAGCTTTTCATACTCTACATTTATAGACTATACTCAAGATTGCTGCTATCTAAAACTATTTTTGAAGACTAAAACGGAGCAGATTTACTCCAGTTGAAGACTTATATTATTGTGCATCACTTGAACTTTGATCTTCCGTCCTGCTGCTCAATTCAGTGTTTTCTGAGGCATCCTCAACTGCTGAATTTGATAAACCCGACTGCTCAATGCTTTTGCTTTGATTCTCTGTTTCGTTTGAACCTCCCATAAAGGAGTTGATGGCAAGCTGGCCAGAATAAAGGAATAATCCGATAGAATTGAGGCCAAAAACAAATGTAGCAAGGTAGCACAAGCCATTAATTACAGTCCTGTAAAATAAAATGTCAGATGATTCTGAGAAGCTTAAAGAAATTAACAGCAGGAACTCTGAGAGATAAGTAATAGAAGATACCTTATGGTGATTGTTATTTGGCGGACCTGAAACACATAACCACTTCCTTTGTTGGAATTTCTTCAACATGCACAGTAAATTAACTACAGCATCTAATGCAATAAAAAAACAAGAGTTGTCCTGTTGCGATTTTTTCTTTTCGTACATTAATTCAATGAAATGCTTTCTCTATCAGTTCACATATCATGGCTTTAATTATGATTTATGAAATATTCCTTGTATATACCCCCTTATGTGTATATCAAAAACTAACATGTGAATTCTCCACATGAAGGGTCCCAGAACAAAAAGAATTTATACATATACCAAGTGTAAGTGGCTGCACACATATTCACCACAGCTTCATGCATAGAACCTCAAGTCCGTGTGCAATGATTTTATAGTTTCCCCACATGACAATGTTGCAATTTTTTTGAGAAGTTTTAAGGTTTAATATTTATAATTTATTAACTTTTAACGTAAAAGATCTTCTTAACTTTCTTCTTCCCTGCCTTATTCAGCAAATCAATCACTGAAATGATGAGTTGTGAAATTTTATGGCACAGAGTTGGAAACAGCCAGAAATTTTAGGTCTGAGACTCCATAGACATTCCAAATGGTTATAGAGGATGCAAAATAATTACAAGCTTATAGAGATCGACATCAAATAGCCACATTAGAAGAAACAAAACTCAATTCGTGTGATTACACCAAGCTGAGATAAAATTTGATCTGATGATCTGTTAGAGACGAATAAAAGGCCACCATGCAGCAGTGACCTAATTTGTGCAAAGCATCAAGGTATATTTAGAAGGGCACAACATTAGGAGTTTCAATATAATTTTTTACCGGGACATATTTTCCTGGCAACAAATATGCAGTGCCCTTCATTGGAAAAAGAAACACAAACACAAGATTTACATGAAGACTCCTGAGCCAATGTGCACAATGTCAATTACCACATACATACTCCGCAGGTTTCATCTTAAAAAAATTCTAGACTGTCTGGAAAGGAAGTGTCTACCATGTAGTTGTTTAATTGAAAAATTAATCCCATTTCTTTTTGGAACAAGTTTGGCAATTCTAATTTAATTGCAACAAGAAGAAGAATGATCATCCAAAAGAATGGGAATACATCCAAGGAAAATCGTAACTGTAACTGTAACATGTAAAGTAATTTATAATTTAAATAGTTGTTTTTTAGAAAAAGGTTGACAGTATGAATTTTTTCTTTGGTCCAATTAAGGGTTATTTCTATTTCCCCCCCTAAAAATAAAATTATTATCATTTTCCCCCTTCAAGTTTTAAGAAATATCAAAATACCCCTTACCTTTTTAACTATTATCATTTCCCCCCTTCATTTTTAAAAATTCTATCATTTTCCCCTTTCACCTTTGAAAATTCTATCAAAATACCCCTTACTTTTTTTATTTTATTTTTTATTTTTTAAAAAAATAAGAAAAATAGAAAATAAAAATAAAATAATAAAAGAAAAAAGAAAAAAAACTCCAAAAAATTTTAAAAATAAAAAAGGAAGAAATAAAGTTTTTATAAAATAATTAGATAATATGTCACAATTAATTATATTATAT
>JANHAO010016849.1:0-14318 GCA_026873985.1 Saraca asoca
TCATGCATTGCATACGTAAGATGAAGTCCATGGTGAGAAGTTATTTCATTCAATCAATTCCATAAGGGGTTATGGGATTATGAGTATGATTGTAAATGATGTAAACTTCTGCACCAAAATGATACTAGTCAAGATCTGATAACTGGGCATTATTAGATCTATTGAGAGTAGACGCTGGGGTGTTTCTCGTATGATGAGCAGCTGACCTCACAGGCTGAGATGTAAGTGAGTTACATATGAACACACATGTGGACATGACCCAGTTAGTTTGAAAAAACATAACTGATAATCATGATCTTGTCTGACTCGTTTGGCGATACTGTATGGAGCTACATCATTAGTTAATCTCCAGTGGTGATCGCATAACTAATCCTTTGACTTAAGATTGAGGAATGTCTTTTACATGAAAGGTTATGCTTTGACCAAGTCAAACATACCTCTAGCCACGAGGTACAATAAAGGCTTGGATTGGATATTTCTAGAAATGTAGTTGGGCATTGCCTAATCAAGACAGGATTCATTACCACTTTTTGGAGTTGATATCCATAGCCACTCAATGAATTGGTTTGACTCTAAATTCCTGGCCAGGATAGAATTGAGACTCAAATGGGATTTGAGTATCCAGATTCGATTGAGTCAAATAATTCACGAGATTGAGAAACTATGATTGGTTATAGAGGTTGACTGGCATCTATACCACTGACTGATCGGATATAGGTAATGAAAGGATTATATCGTGCACTTTGTACGTGGTATACTGTACACTAAGATCAGTTGTATACAAGTTTGTCACCTTGAAGACTCCTACCAGAATTTGGGTATCTATAATGGTTTGCTAGAGTTTGCTTATAGCTTAAAGTCTAGTTGATTAATTTGGAGAAATTGATCAGAAAATTAATTGAATTAATTTCATATGCCTTCAAAGGGTTTGAAGGGCATTTTATACTTTTATCAATATTTTGGGGGCCTACTAGGTCACACGCATAATGGGGAATGATATGGCCAATGTTTGGATATATTTGATGTTCAGGGACCAAATCGTAATTCAGTGGAATTTTTTAGGCCGAAATTGGAATTATTTAGAACTCCAGGGGCTAATTTGCAAAATTGAAAAAAGTTTCCTTCAGCCCCATCAAAATGACACCATTTTGGCCATTAATGGGCCGGCCAAAACGACGTCGTTTTGGGCGTCTCTTCATCTTCCTTGGTTGGCCGAATGGTTCAGCCATTCTGCACGAGGGAGATGAGAGGCTGAGAAAGAGAGAGCTTTGTGCGGAGGAGGAAGGCATTCCTCGACCAGATCCAGTAGTGACTGGAACAGATCGGATCGAAAATTGTTTTCGATGTGCTCTCTCTTTTCTTCCCTTTTGAGTTGCTGAAGAGTTCAGCTGAAAAAAATGAAGAAAGGTTCTTCAAGGGTTCAGCCATGGCTAAGCTGGCAAGGGAAGAAGAAGGTCGGCAGTGTTCCGGTGACTTTTCAGGTTCCTTTTAGTCCTTTTAGCTTCTGAAGACTTGCTAGCACAAGTGGATAAGCTGAATAGGTCATTTGAGGTCTTTTCCAACATGGATCTCTGGTGGAGGCAGTGCATGTGTGCTGCTGGGTGACTAGAAGAATCAGATGTTTTCACTCTGCAAGGAGCTGGATTAAAGGTTAGTCTTGCTTCCTTTTACTTTGTATTTGATATATGTGATACATTGGATCCCCAAACCAACGAATCTTGGGAGATGAGTTTCGACCAAGTTGGGTTTCTCCACTAAAATTTTTTTAAAATTTTCTCCCTTTTGGCTGAAGCAAATCTAACATATAGAGGGTCAGGCATAGACTTGGTCACCATTACATAAGTGTATGCTGAAGATGAAGTTATTGGTTGCACACCAAATTAAAATTTTGTGATAAAAGGAAGAAACTTGACCAGTCTGAAGATATGTCTAAGTCTCCTCCTAACTGTGAAAGCAATTGTGTCTGTGGAAAACCTTAGAACAACTCATTCATGAAAGGTTGTTATTGGCCTTTGGTAGATGACATAACGCCATATACAGGCTCTTCACCATACATATATGGTGATGAATCAATCGATTGTGGTATGTATGACAGGTCTGCCTCACCATATGATGTCGCATCAAAAGTATATTCTCCTCCAGATGTATACCATTATAAAGAAAGAGCATGTGGTGTGTATGATGTGCCTGCCTCATCATATGCTTGAGAAATTACAATGTTTAAAGGTCCTACATCATCTACACACTCTTCATTTCATTGATGTCTTCTACAGACACATCTACCTACACCAACATAGAAACATATCAAAGGCACTTATGGACACCATATCTTATGTCCCACTGTATAGTACTCTAGGGGGGTCCCTAACATATCTCCCCTGTAAGGTTCCCTGGGAATCTATCCCAAGCCCATATCTGGACTAGTAACATGTATTCAAAAATGTCATTCCATTTTGCCTTAGATGCCTTGTATAACTCTCTATAAGTCAATGATAAGACAATAGACCACCAATTATATCTCCCTACATCTTGTAAATTGGCTGACAGGGGCAAAAACATCAAATGCACATAATGTGTTAACTTGTCATTATATAATATTGCACCTAATAGTCTTAATATATAGATATGCATGTATTATTGCACAGTATTCTTATTAGCATTATCCAGGAGAACATCAAACTGTTCTTGTAATCGTGTTAAGCTAAGCTTTTGTCCATAAATGAAATAATGCTCATTTGGTGGAACATCGCCTAATAACATCTCACACACTCCATATCACAACATCCAAGTTATGCCAATCACTGCTTCACCATCCATAAGGAGTCCTAGTTGGACTTCTACATCTTACAATGTAAGTGTCATTTTTCCCTGTGATGTGTGGAATATATGTATCTTTGATCGTCATCTCTCAATAAGTACACTAATAAGGGACCAATCAACATTTATATGTCTGATTCTCAAAACATCATAGCATCCTACTGACTGAAGATAAGGATCTATTCATGGGTGAGGAAGCAAAGTGTAACCTAAGCCTCTGACGTGAAGTACATAATCAATCTACATATAAAAAAAAATAGAAGATGTTTAAAGCGATAGACAAATTGAACAATTTTTTTTTAAAGATTAACTTTCATTAGTATTATTAACCTTGTCCCCTTACCATACTACTTCTGAAATATGCTGGTGCTGTAATTGAAGTAATGAGCCATCTCGAGCCAGGGTTAAGAAGATGAGCATGTCTATCTGACATTCTAAAAATAACAATTCTCCTACAATTATCAAAATAAATGATATTAAAAATATATATTGCTAATTATTTTATTAAATCAAATAAAAATTGATAATAAATAATTAATTATAATTTCAAATTAACATAACAAATTTTAAGCATCAAAACAACAACTTTAATTGTATCACATATTAAAAAATCAATTAAGTAATTCATTTAATTATCTACATTATCTACAATTAAAATTTCTATTTTTAACTTGATTAAAAATTTAAAACTAATCAAACAAATATTAAAGTAAGCCTTACTAATTAGTTAACTTAAATAAATAACACAAGTCTCATATGAATAAAAAATTCATGATACATACTACATAAATAAAATTTTGTTATGAATAAAAAATTTAAATACTACAAATCTAATTTAAATATAGGCTAATTACTAATTATACCTAAAAACAATTTCTCATAAATATCAGCAGCTAACATAAAAAATTTTAATGTAAAAGGTATCAACTAATTAACTAATTAATTCTCTCATTTTTTCACCTAATATCTATTTTAAATCCTAATTTTGTTCTACTAACATAATAGTTTTATAATTAAAATCACTAAAACTTCAATACGAGAAAAAATAAATAATTTCATCAACATTATATCTAAAATAGATAATTATTTTCTCATACAAAAATTATTGCTGAAAAATTGAATTTATCATTTAAAGATTGAAAAACATATAATGTATATGTCTCCTTTTTTAATAAAAAAAATATACAATACAAATCTTGTATGAATAAAAAGTTTATGATACATACTACATAAATAAAATTCTATCATGAATAAAAAATTTAAATACTAAAATTCTAATAAAATAAATAAACCAAGCCTTACAAGCTAATTACTAACTATACCAAAAAAAAATTAACTTTCTTATAAATGTCAGTGGCTAAAATAATAAATTTTAATGTAAAAGATATTAATTAGTCAATTAATTAATTCTCTTATTTTTTTCACTTGATATTTATTTCAGATTCTAATTTTGTTCTGCTAACATAATAGTTTCAAAACTAAAATCGCTAAAACTTCAAATCTTCTATCATTACTAGAGCAAAAAAAATAAATAATACTATTATCATTACATTTATCTTAGATAATTAATTTTTTATAAAAAAAATCTACATAGAGTAATATATAATACGTGTTTAAACTAATATCTCATCAATCATACAACATAAAATTTAACTACAAAAAATATATTCAAATAATTCTTAAACAAAAGTAATAAAAAATAAGATTATAGAAAATTACTTTAAAGTTTTATGGAAAGAAATAATTGTTGGTAGGAAAATTTGGAAGATGAAATGTATGAGAAGATGAAGAAATGAAGAAGGAGAGCTGTATGAAGAAGAAGATGAAGGAATGAAGAAGAAGGCGTTTGGTGCAAAGAAAATGGAAGAAGAAGAATTGAAGTGACAAAGATGGAGAAATGGTGGGTTTTTAAATGTATAAAAAAAGAAAAAAAAAGTTCAAAAATTTTTTTTGATAGGTGCATAATAGCCCTCTGCAACAAACTGCTTCTCACGCTGTTTGCAAGCGGCATGCCTAATGTCACAAGTCGACTTTGTGACCAGTTTTGAGGGGGCAAATGTGCTTGGTTTGAAATGAACTTTATGGAAAAATCAAGTATGGTATGAGGGCTTTGTAGCTCAAATTTGGGATCAATCTGGCTTGTGTACTAATTTTTTTATTTTCCCCATTTTGGGGCTTTGTCTATAATTTTGGTGGGGTCTACTTGTCCAGTGCAAGTTGGAAAGCACATGGCCGCGATCTTCACATTTTTAGCTTCGCGTTGGTATAATATGACACAAAATCTCCATCCGGAGCTATGAGAAAAGGCCTTATGTCAACTCGAAAAAAGTATGTCAACTTGTAGCAAAAGGCCTTTGACTTAAAATACTCTTTAGGGGGAAGTATTGGTAGCTTGTCGGTGCCTGATCGGGGCCATGTCATGTGATCGTTTAAGGCTCGTTGGCACTCAGTCTGTGGGGATTAAGGGGTGTGTTGGCCTAATCCTCCCCTACACATTCCTAACTATGTAATGAGGCATATATCAATAAAATTTGATTATCCTTTATATTTTTGCCCATTGTGCCACAAAAGCTGCCTGTGTGGGATGTTCTTGAGGTTCGGTTGTCTGATTTGTATTAATGCTTTGATTTACTGGCTTATGTTGCCTTCGGACTTGTTGTGCATATTCTGCAATGCCCCGATATCTATCTAAGTATGGCTTGAGCTTATCAAAATTTATGAGTTAGGCTGACATGTCAGCCAAGAGTGATGACATGCATCACATGGTCTCAGCTAGAGAGCTGCCGGTCTGTGACAATTGGTATTAGAGCTCAGTTGCGAGAAAGCAGATCAGGTAGCCACACGAAATTGGCTTCACACCAAGCGCTAGTCTTGCTAAGCACCCTAGTTGTCGCCAAGCACTTAAGAGGAGTTGGTAAGAGGGAATGGGTAGGAAAGAAGACATGGTAGGCAGGGTGAATCGGCTAGAGAGTCAGAGGGTAGGAGGGAGCTCTCATCATGTCAAGGTGGACATTTGGGTTAGATTCGTCTTGTCTAGGCTTATAAAGGTTGCAAACGGAGCAAACATGGTTCAAATTTATGATGAGACGCTATCAAAGACTTGGCCATGAGGGCAACAAGAGATTGAAACGGCTCTTGAGCGAGGGTCCATTCAACTGAGGGAACATTATTGGTGCATGGGGTGTAAAAGTCAGTGGACTTGCTGCATGGTTGGGATGTTGATTATACACTCATTCATAGCAAGCATTTAGAAGAATGCAAACCACTCGAGAGAGTGTGAGAATTCACGGCCTATCTAGCGAGAGAAGCCTTGGTCTTACCAGAGGGTTTGGCCATGTCTGGAAGGACAAAGTTATCAATCAGTGGAGCCAGAGGGCGAAGCTTTGGTCGTACAAGAATGCATGGCCGTATCAAACCCGTGTCAGAGGGCATGGATTTTACTCAGAGGAATAAACCTAGATGGGGAATGAGATGATCTAGAGGGATTTAGTATGCATAATCTGTGGATGTAAGAGTGAGCTGTAGCACTAATCCATAAGATTCAAGATACTAGGGAGTTGGCATTATGTAGTCACAAGATAGACTTTGTGGTAATGACCATAAGATTCACATTTGCTAGTGCATATGCAAAGTGAAACTTGAGCTCGAGTGGAGGATGTTCGATGCTCAAACCCCCTTTTTGAGCAAAAGTAGGGGAGCCATCAGAGGATGGGCTTGAGTAGGCTGTGGTGGCCTAGACATAAGAGGATGTCAAATGAGAGATGTTGGAGGGCATCGATCTTCACAAGAGGGGTCGTGAGGACCATGGTGCAAAGGAAGCACCAACTCCAAAAGGGGCTATGATGGCCGAGTTACCAGAGGGTCTAACTCAAGAGAGGGTCTGAAGATCCGATCAAAAGGCATAGTGAAGTGTGAAAGATGATCAAACCTAATGTGAGTAACCTTGGAAACAAGGGATCAGTCTTGCATCTCACATCAGTGTTATGGGCATTATATGTGGGACAACCTGGTAGTAGAGTCTCAAGCACTAAGCAGGCGCACATGCTACAGAGGTGGCAAATCGAGGGCTATGGAGATGGCAAAGTTCTCGGGTTTCAAAGGAGACTCATTTGAAAGTTACAGAGGTAGCAAAGCCCTTGAGCTTTGGAGGAAGCTCACCCCAAAGTCTATGGAGGCACCAAAACTTTCGAGTTCACAGGGGAACTCATTCTTGGCTGCACAGGTAGCGTGGTTTTGATGGAACCAGTTTAAGGAGACAAGTTAAAGGGAAGTCAAAGGAGGAGTTGATGAGTAGTAGAATGAAGACTATCCTTAGTTGTGTCAGGTTAAAGGTCCCATCCTTTTTTTGGAAGTCCTCGAGAGATGTTAGCTCAAAGAGACAAATTGGGGGGCAGTCGAGGGAGCAACTCAGAGGAGTTAGCTGAAGACCCTCATGAAGAGTCCATGGGGATAGCTAAAAGGAGCAAGCTAAAGATTTTCATGAGAGCTATGTCAGATTGAGGCACCAATGAGGACATTGACATTGTTTAAGTGGGGGAGAATGTCACAAGTCGGCTTTGTGACCAGTTTTGAGGAGGCAAACATGCTCAATTTGACACAAAACTTTATGAAAAAATCAAGCATGGCATAAGGACCTTGTAGCTCAAATTTGGGATCAATCCAGCTTGTGTACTAATTTTTTGATTTTTCCCTATTTTGGATTTTTATCTGTAATTTTGGCAAGGTCCGCTTGTCCAGTGCGAGTCGGAAAGCACATGACCATGATCCTTGCATTTTTAGCTTCGTGTTGGTATAATATGGAGCAAAATCTACACCTAAAGCTATAAGAAAAGGCCTTATGTCAGCTCGAAAAAAATATATCAACTTGTGGTAGAAGGCCTTTGCCTCAAAATGCTCTTTAGAGGGCGAGTGTCGGTAGCTTGTCAGTGCCTAGTCGAGGGCTCGTGGGGGCCCTGTCAAGTCATCGTTCAAGGCTCGTTGGCACTCAGTCCGTGGGGATTAAGGGGTGTGTTGGCCTAATCCTCCCCTATACACTCCTAACTATGTAATGAGGCATATATCAATAAAATTTGGTTGTCCCTTATACTTTTGCACGTTGTGCTACAGAGGCTGCCTATGTGGGATGTTCTTAAAGCTCAGTTATCCGATTTGCATTAGTGCTTCGGTTTACTGGCTTATGTTACCTTCGGACTTGTTGTGCATATTCCGCATGCCTCGATATCTATCTAAGTGTGGCTTGAGCTTATGGGAATTTATGAGTTAGGCTGGCATATCGGCCAAGAGTGGTGACATGAGCCGCACGGTCTCAGTTATAGAGTTGTCAGTCTGCGACACCTAGGCTACCATGAAGCTAGGCATGCATGGGCAGCAATGCTGCTCATGCAACTTTTGCTGCTAGGCAACGTTGTCTACCTAAGCAGGTAGCATTATCAACAACACCAGTCACTGACAATATTGCTTGTGGCAACATCTCCCTCTTTGCATCCTATCCATGGAATTTGCTTTGCTTTAGCCTCAAAGTGAGAATTTATTTTCCAAAACATACTTCCAAGGGCAAAAAACGAATTGTGGAGGGGTACTTTAATATTTTTATCTCATAAAAAATATAGGAACTTTTTTTTATTAAGGGGATAAGTAAGTAAATTTTTATATTTTGTGGGAAGTTCTTTTTCCCTCATCTTATCCATTTGATGTCAACCAAATAATCACATAAGTTATTACTTTTCAAAAATTTACATTGTTATAACTTTTTATCAACCAAACAACCTTATAGTATATGTTATATAACTTTCTAATTTTTTTTAACAAAAAAAATTAAGAGTTGGGTAGATTGTTATATTATATGGACTAAACATGCCACCAATCTTATTGACTACTCATAACAATATTTATAAATCATTCAATCTATTAAAATAACTAAAAGTGAAATTCAAATCTAAGTGATAAAAATAATAAATTATGTTAAGTCAATTCAAAATATTAAATTGTCTAAGTTAAAATATTTCTGATCAGTTTTGATTAAATTAAGAAATAGTTATGCTCAGGAGACATGGGAATAGAGTGACTCATGTTTTGTATTCAAATCTTGCAACCAACTATTTTAAGGAGTTAGATGGTCTATAAGTACTACTATAAGCTCTTAGAAAAATTAGTGAAATGCCTTAATAGAACAACTAAGGACGGCAAATGAATGATTTGAATAGATTTGAATCGCATCATTCATGGATAGATCATTGTTTAACTATTTATTTATTTATGATCTAATTAAAATTTTGCATGAATTATAAATTGATCTATACATAAAGCATAGAGATGACAATTCATCATGAATTTGGGGATCTTATGAGATTGCCCCGGAGGCATGAGGATGAGGAATTTTTTTGCCCCATAGGAATGGAGATACATTAAAAGTTTGTCCCATTCCAAATTTTGAAAATGGTAAAAAAATCATAGTTTGGTCCTATCTTTCCTTGAGATTTAAATCAAAACGCTTAAGTGTTTTTAAATTAAATGCTTAAGAATTTATTATATTTTATAGACATAATATATCATAAATAATCACACAATGAATGAGCATCTCAATTTGAAATAAATAATTTAAAATAATTGTTAACTATATTTAAATTTAGAATTTTATTTACTTGTTCTTGAGATTACTTGGTAATTACATGTGAATTTGCAACACTTAATTTTAAGATTTGTATTTTTATATAATTTTTTTATTTTTTTTTCTCATGCATTTTTTGTAGTGATTGTCTCGGGAGGTATTAAAATTGTGCAAATTTTGTCGCCGATAATATAGCATCGGACAAAGGAAGGCTGATCTGCCTTACCACATTACCATTTTAATGAAGGATGTGACTAGATCCATCTATTCATCAATGTAATTGTTTTTACATTATTTTATTCTAACAGCTTTTTAGCTACTATTTTTCATCATTATAGCCTTTACTACTGGTGTCATTTTGCTACTGGAATTTGAAAGTAATTTTTATTATTTAAAATTTTAAAACTATATTTTAGCTTTTATATTAAAGTTTTAATTTATTTTTATTACTTTGTGGTAAAGTAATCTTTTTTATTTATTTAAAAATACGTTTTCAAATGATATTTCATATTTGATGTTTTAAAACTTATTCTATTAATTTAATTCCATATATTTTATATCTTACTTTTGATATTTTATCTTTATTTACCATTTTATCATTTTGATCTCATACTACAAACATTTTACATCTTTTTTACGTTGAACCGTTTTCATCAAGTTTCAAATTCCTAATTCTGTTATCATCAAATAAGTGACTCACTATTTAAAAACAAAAAACACATTAATTAAGATATGTTATTAACGATTAAAATAAACCACCCCTTAGCACTATATTACAACACAATATCGATGAAAATTGACAAAATTAAAAGAAATGACAATAAACATACTACAATTGTACCAAACCCATCCTAATATTAAAGACCTTAAGTTCTTACTATTTAATTATCTTTACAATTTTGTCAAGTTCATGTCCTGTAGAAATATTATTTAAATAACAAATACAACAAATTAAATAAAAAATTTATCATGAGAAATTATATTATTTATATCCAAATGACAAGATATATATAATACAGAATAGAGTATAAATGAATTTTTAATAACTATTTTGTTAATTATTCAATTTAATTGGTAATTAAAAAATTAGATAGATAGTTGATAAATAATCATAGATAAATCTTTAATGACCTTTTATTAATAGATAAATATCATATCCATTTATTTTATTTATTAAACATTATGAATAGAATTAAATAAATTTAAAGTTGGATGGATTCATTAATATTCACCTATCTTAAAAATTATCTATCGTACTTTTATTGACAAATCATGCTGATGTGGCGGTGATGGAGAAATATATAACCACTTTCTTTCTTCCTGTAGGATATATTGACTTCTAATACGTGAAAGGAAACAATATTAATCAGCATTCCAAGTAAGGCAATCAATTTAAAGATTATACGGTGAAGCAAATATAGGATAAGAACAAAACACACGAGCAAGTTACTTATCAAACCTTGACCAGACTAACTCAGGATTTAGGCTACTCTAGTTATCAATACTGGATACTAATGAAGAGTTTCTCCTGTGTAGGATGTGGATTTTTTTTTTCCAATTTTCTTTATTTTTAAGAAATAAGGATATATTTTTACTATAAAATCTAAATTGTTTTTATTAAGATTCATTATTTTAATATAATTTTTTATATTGAATTATGTAACTCACAAATATATTAAAATATTTTTAACTTTATTTTTATATTAATATTAAAATATAATATCATCAAATTATAAATTAAAAATAATTTTAATTATATTAAAATATCAAAATTTTATTATCTAAATAAATAAATAATTCAAATATTAAAAATTTAACATTAAAATATTATTTGATAATTCAAAAAATTAAAAAATAAAATTGAAATTTCAATAATTTAATAATATTAAAATTAAAAAATTAAATTAAAATTCATTAATAGATAATTCAAATAAATTATCATTATTAAAATAGATAAATATATAAGTTTTATTCATGATTTAAATTGGAATAGAAAAGAAAAATTAAAAAATTAAAAAAAATTTCTACTTACTTTTTTATAACAAATAAAATATATTTATTGCGTGATAATATTTAAATGAGAATAAATACTATAACTTTTATATTATTAAAAATATTTGGAGAATAAATTCGGTGGAAAACATTGTGATTTGAACAAAATATACAAACCCTCCTTAGTTTAATCAAAATTACAAAAATCTCTAGTTTAATTTAAATATTGGATTTAGTAAGAGCACTGCTATTAAATACTTTTTAAAAAAAAATGCATTAAAAAAGTTTATAGTTCAGCCTTTATCAAACGTGAAATTGTATCTTTTGTTATCAAACTACCCTTACTATAATTCATTTGAGTAGAAGCCTTGAGAAAAGATCAAAAGTTCATTTTCAACCAAGAATTTCATCCTATTCTACTTTCCAGCCCATTTGATGTTGCCAGCAACCAATAAGTTTCCAATAAAAATGATGAATACTTTAAAACTAAGGACTCAATTGATTTAAATGTAAGATTGAAGACCAAGATTGAGAAAGCTTACCACCTGTGGATACCATCACTATAATTGTCTGGCTGCTGCCTAATTACGACGAACACTCACTACATTTCCCCCAAAACATATCTTCGTACAATAATCTGTTCTTCAGGGACAGGCAAACGTTGTTCTAATCTAGTTTTCTCTGTACGTACCAAGGTTTCAACGAGAAAACAAATCCAGAAACGGACCTGCATAGCCCCCACTGAATTTTTTTTTTAAATTAAAAATGTAATAAGGGTTAAATTAAAATTTCTATAGGAACTGATTTGAAAAAATTTCTTAAATTTAGATTATTGTGTAAGTCTGTCCAAATTTTAAAAGGTAAATTAAAATTTTTTTATTTTCTTTTAATATGATTTTTCCCTCAACATAACCTGTTACCTCTCATTCCCATTTTCTTCATATCTGGAGATTGGAAGCTTCCTCAGTTCCTCACATGCTACCCCCGCTGCCAAACCACTGATGTCCATCCACCACAGCACGCAACACGCCACCGTCGCATCGCGGTCTTTCTCGGTTCCTCTGGTCCGAACCGATGATCCAGTAGTTCGCCTATGCCCTTGCTTCGATCTTCCTCGATTGAAGTCATTAGTCCCCACTCATATAAAATCCTACGCCCGCCACTGCCCAGAAACAATGCTTTCGCTCAATACAAGCAGTGCAAAGATAAAAAATGAATAAATAAAAAAATCAGAAGCCAAAAAACCCAGAATTAACAAATTAAAAATCCGAACCCCACTAGACTCATATCAAGTCTAAATTTTTGAAAGGTCTGATATTGTGGGAAGGATTCGATTCATTTCTTTTTTCTTCTTCTTTCCCATATTTCTTTCTTTCCTTTTTTTTTTTCCTTTCTCAAACGTCTTCCTCATAATTTCCTGAATCTTCCTCACACTGGAGCACCTTCACGTTCACATCTTTTTTGCCGCTCCGTCATCTGCGGTTGAGTGTGCTGCCTTGGACGCGCACCAGCTAAAGAAAGGAGCTTGGTCCATCTCACGACAAATAGAAGTTATCAAAGAGTGCGATCTATTATGAAACAATATTATATATGATCAATATTATTATACAACGAGATGTTTCAAAGCATAACTGGGTCACTATCTTTAAAGAAATATTCATCCGTATATGCAATTGTTAAATTATTGATGATGATACTCTTCCTCTCATAAGATATAATGAAATTTTTGTGAATTTCTTCGTTTGTAATATTAAAAAATTTCCTAACACCCTTATAATTTAAAAATATTTTAAATTAGTATTATACTATTCTCAGGTATACTTTACAAAAATTATATGGAAGTCTATTTAAAATTAGTAAGAAACCGCTTTAACAAATAGATGCATTTAAAAGTCTTTTATTTATTGAATACAAATAAATATACTTATCCCTGTGTTCATTGAATATAAAACATACAATCATCCCTTTATTTATTAGAATCAATGAACATGTTTCCATCCTTTGGTCATCAATATATATATATATATATATATATATATATTAAACTTTTTTTAAAGTTTATTCATTGGATGAACCAATGCAACTTTTAAAGTTGTAAATTATATAATATTTCTCCACTAATTTACAAGCTTTCATGAGTTATACAATTTATATATAAGAGAAGGTGTCACTAGAATTAAACCTTCTATTAATATAGGTTTTTAAGATTCCAATAAAGTAATAGATGTCTAATCAATTAAACCTATACTCTTATTATTAAAGCAGGAATAGCACACACAAAATCGTATCCTAATCAAGTTTAAGAGATTCAATTTCTTTAGCACTTTTATAGCCATGTGCTCATCTTGACTTTTATGAATATTTACAAGAATAAAATCTCTAAAACACCTAATTGGATCGGCACCACTCCTATATTCATATAGGTAGAAACCTTAGATAATATAATTATCAATTCATTAAGAGCTTCTTAGCTCATCCTCCTATAACATTAAATCATATTTCTTGGTGTTTCAGTCATTAAATAACTTATTTTTCCCGTTAAACCTTGAGACTAGTGTTTTACTAGAATAAGGTTGGGTTCCCATCATTTAATAATTATAGGTTTTAGTCTCATTTTAACAGTGAAATCCTTAATCTTTTCCATTGACAAATCATTTGTCAATGGGTCTACTAAATTACTATTGGACTTTATGTGTGTGATGGTATTTATACCATCTCCTAATAATTGCCTCACAAACTCATGTTTCAATCTTATGTGTCTAAACTTTTCATTATAAACCTAATTATATGCTCAAGACATGGTTAACTCGCAATCACAAAACACTACAAGAAAATTCGGATATTCCAACGGAAAATTCCAACGGACGATGTCCGTTGGAATGTTCCTACGGAAATTCCAACG